>PDGT01000010.1:4696913-4871088 GCA_003671415.1 Megathymus violae
TAAAAAAAGTTAAACTTTATAATCCTTCGAGCCGGATTTGAACCAGCGACCTATGGATGTCAGTTATACGCCATCTACAGTCCACCGCTCTACCAACTGAGCTATCGAAAGATTGTTGAAAGTGTCATAACAGCAATATACATGTTGATGCTATTAATGTAAAATATAAAAAGTAAAACTTTATAATCTTCCGAGCCGGATTTGAACCAGCGACCTATGGATGTCAGTTTATACACCATCTACAGTCCACCGCTCTACTAACTGAGCTATCGAAAGATTGTTGAAATTGTCATAACAGCAATATACATGTTGATGCTATTAATTTAAAATATTAAAAGTAAAACTTTATAATCCTTCGAGCCGGATTTGAACCAGCGACCTATGGATGTCAGTTTATACACCATCTACAGTCCACCGCTCTACCAACTGAGCTATCGAAAGATTGTTGAAAGTGTCATAAGAGCAATATACATGTAGATGCTATTAATGTAAAATATAAAAAGTAAAACTTTATAATCTTCCGAGCCGGATTTTAACCAGCGACCTATGGATGTCAGTTTATACACCATCTACAGTCCACCGCTCTACCAACTGAGCTATCGAAAGATTGTTTAAAGTTTTATAACAGCAATACATGTTGATTAAATTACTGTAAAACGTGAAAAGTAAAACTTCATAATCCTTCGAGCCGGATTTGAACCAGCGACCTATGGATGTCAGTTATACGCCATCTACAGTCTACCGCTCTACTAACTGAGCTATCGAAGGGTTGTTGAAAGTGTCATAACAGCAATACATGTTGATGCAATTACTGTAAAACTTGAAAAGTAAAACTTCATAATCCTTCGAGCCGGATTTGAACCAGCGACCTATGGATGTCAGTTATACGCCATCTACAGTCCACCGCTCTACCAACTGAGCTATCGAAGGGTTGTTGAAAGTGTCATAACAGCAATATATATATTAATGCTATTACTGTAAAATAAAAAAAGTTAAACTTTATAATCCTTCGAGCCGGATTTGAACCAGCGACCTATGGATGTCAGTTATACGCCATCTACAGTCCACCGCTCTACCAACTGATCTACAGAAGGGTTGTTGAAAGTGTTACAACACGAATACATGTTTTATATGACCCTAGATAATCATTTTAAAATATATATCATTTAAAATATATTTTAAGTATCTTTTTAATGTTTGCTTAGTTTTCAATATAGCTATCATAAACCTAGCCAAGTCTCCATGCATTCTTAAGCATATTTTAATTTTTAATTTTATGTACGGAACAATTTTTTTATGGAAATTTAATAGGGGTTTCAGTTTGCAAGTTATCTCGTCATTCTTTAGAAAACAAAGTAAAGCATTCGTCAATACGGCTACCCAGTTAATATAATGCAGAATATTTTAAATTCATGCAAATCCTGGTATGCGTATTCGTAATTTGAATACGCTGTAGACGGGTTATGTATCGTCGCGTCGCCTTGTGAGATTAGTAGCTTACCTGTCTACATTTAAACAAATTTAAATCATGTGATGTAAATTAAAATCCTTTATACTTAAATAATACTATACATATATACATATAATATACTAGTACACATAAGCATTTTATGTTTCTTAAATTATACTATATTAATTAATTGCCTTAACAATAAAAAGTCTAATGAAGCGATATGCTAATGTTTAAATATTTTTATGAGCACATTCATTTAAAACCGTTCGAATTAACATTATTAAATACCCATAAAGTCACATAATTGGGCTCGGGATCTTCTCTAATAATCTCTTCCCTCTTGGGTTCAAGCCACATTCCGCCACGCTGGCCTAGTTCCAATGTGTATACTTCACATACCTTTCATAACATTATAGAGAAAGCTCAGTTTCTTTATGAATTTATAAGCACACGTTTCGTCACAATGTTTTCCTCTACGGAAGCGAATAAACTAATGGAATTTACCATAATTATTAATAATTGTAAATAACGATGAAACTATGAAAAATTCGATATATATTTTTAATTTATGTATTTATAATTTTCCTTTATTCCAAATTTTTCTTTAGTTAATGATATTAAGCTTAACATTTCATTATAATGAAATGTACATACGTACATTATTATTATTATATTGTCACATTATGATTATAACAGCCTTATATTAATAATATTATTAACCATACCATAGTAATTATAAATTTATATTATTGTTACAGGGTATTACATGAAATTTTCATTATCTTTTCAACACAAACGGCGTTCTTGATAAATTGGGTGTCAGTAAAGGGCACCACCCAAAGATCAAATACGAAGCCCGTCGAATTGTGTAGAGCTAAGCACTTATCAAAAGGTCACACTGACATTTTGTACAACATTTATGTTGAAGCCAATCATAACATTGTAAAAAGGCAGGCGTCACGCAAGAAAGCATTCAGTGACGAAATCATGACAGTGAAATTTTATCGACGTTAAATTTTAATTATCTCCCAATCCTCATCAGAGCACAATACATACACCCTAGGCCTCTGATTCCGAAAAAACTATCAGTACCAAATGAGGCATTCCAAACAAATGTTTATTTTTCTTTTTAACGTAACTTACTTTTAAAAAGTTCTCTGTTCGATAAGTACTAAGCGCTGTACTAAGCGGTCACTGATCACTTTTAAACAACTAGTATTATGAGTCTGTTCATCACAAGTTACATTATTATATTACTATAATATCATACACATGTCATCATGGCAGAATCGACTCTTTCATAAATCAGATTTCATAAGATAAACAATTATCATACCTTCCACCGTTTACATTGTTATTCACGCGAGTTCCACTCACATATAATTGCTTTTCTTTGTTTTCGTTATACTTTAGGATTTTTACTATTAAAACAAACAACTTTTATGAATAACATACATACATCCATTTTACTCAATATTTTTTTTTAATTTCTTAATTACTTGCCATGCTACATAATAAACAATTTCAATTGAGTATTAATAACACACTTGATAGCGTAGACTTAGAAATACTGTGCTTTATATACAGTTTCCTAAAATTTCATTGATGTATTAATTATATATATATATATATATATATCAATATTAATTATCGATAGCACATTAACACATCAATATATTCGTGTCCATAACAATAAATACGCTCGTTAGGAACACTCAGTAGCAATCACCTTGTCGTAGCTACACCTAAAATATTTATCCAGCACGGAGGAAGAATGCCTGATTTAATTACCACAGTTGTTCTAACTGCCCTTTGACATGAAACACATTCGATGCCAGGAGGTGTACTTAGCATTATAAATGCGGGTGGTGAGATCGTGAACAATGATTATGTTTTCTGTAATTTATTTTACCACTTCCTCATGTTTATCACCTCCGAGTAAATTGGAACGCTTATCGAAAACGATCGCTAATGCCAGTGACTGGTGGTATTTAGTTTTGTATTCGATTCTGATACAACATGTCCAAATCTACAACAATTTTTTTACTAAAATTTCACTCACACCCTCACACTAGGATACAAAGTATTGGAAAGCCATACAATAAAGATATATAAACTTTTGATATACAATGTTGTTACTGTAAGACCCGTGAATAAATAAATCAACCATATAAAAACTTGCCTCAGCTGGGTTTCCATCTCCTTATTTATAAGATATATATTGATCTTATTATATCATACATGCAGGGAAGACTGATTATTTATATATCAACTCAACTGAAATGGTTGTCTGTAGTTAACATTTTTTACAGGAAATCTTTAATAAGTAACAAATTTGATTCTGTTATTGTTGTAAAGAAAATATCCACGCGAATGAAGCTTGGAGTATCTACTAGTGGAAAGATTACTACTTATTTAATTATCAATTACTGCTTAATTTTAAAAACAGTATACAACTGTACCTAAAAAAAATATATTGTTACATAAGTAACGGCTTATCCAAAAAAAAAATTAAGTGCCCGATAAATCTTCCTCAGCTGTATCACTCAAAATACTTCTACTAATTTACGATGGCCCTAATTAAGTCAATCTTCCATTAAATCCCCCTTTCTTAGCGACTCGTCTCTGTTCTGAAGGCGCATAAAACGCGCGAAAACCTAATGCCATTTCACGCCGGAGTAAACCTTTCTCTCGGAGTTAGCGTCTATTTAAACTCGGCTTAACTTAATCGATCGAGAAGGCCCTTAATTATGGCTTTATCTTAGAGCAATAAGGATCGAAGTGAGTGGATTTAACTTTGAACCAATTTGCCAGTGTACAAAACTTAATACAAATACAACAACATATAATAATACAAACTCTTATGATACATAGTTGCATAATATAATGCTTTGTAATAACTCAACCAATTGTTTGCAAAAATATTAATTAAACATTTCGCAAGCAATTATTTTAATTTCTGTAACACAATACACTATTGTGTGACATGTAGTAGGCTTAAGATGACTCTAAATGTTTCATATTCTAAATAATTCAGTTGTACATAGTTCAGATGTACCATTATAGAATTTGGTCTCTAAAATTAGAAGTTTAGCCGTTCCGTTTGAAAAATACACAAGTAACAATTGGGTCTTTAATAAATTAAAAAACAAAATATATGTATATATCTACTTGCTTTGGAAGGAAAAGTGAGGTTGTATCCCTTTATACATCAATTTAAATCTATTAATTAGAACCCAAATTACATGTTTCGTGAATTTAATATCACTCTATTGATACTTCACCCTACTCGCATAGCATAACCCATCGTACTTAGTAACATCATAATATAACTACGTCTAGAATAACTGAGCGATAGCTGGTAGGTAATATAAACTCTCAGAAGGATTGTCTATCCGAATTAGCGTTAAACCTCAACCTGAGTGTCGCCGCCATATTAATATTCATAATCGCTCCTTGCGCATATCATTATGAAACGTGGGGAAACTTGAGATGTTAATTTATTTTGGCACTGCAACGAGAAATTATGTTTAAAATTAATCAACTGCCGCACTAATGTTTGAATAAACGGATATGTCGACATTGATAAGTGATCAGTGGTGATATTTCTTTTAGTAATTTATTTTATTTATTAATTTTACTCTTAGATACATACATATAATTTTACGAAATAAAATTTTGCTTTGCGAACTTTGCTTTAATTTCTCACTATACATACTTATTTGAAGCGCCCATAGCATATAATTCGTAAACTATCGATCAAGATAAGCGACTACGAGCACAATTAGTAATGGGATGTGTGACCGCTATTGGCAAAGTTTGCGATAATAGTCGCTAAGCCATCTTGGAGACGTTTAGGTGGCATAACATCTTCCGACACTTGGGTTAGACATTGAACTTTCCACCAACCTGCACTGGAGCAGCATGAAGTTTAAATTATCTTTTAATCAATTATAAGGACAGACTTGTGTCTAGTAGTAAGCCTCTGACAGATTGATATCAATATATTCTTTTAAACAGATTCTTATTTCAGGGCTAACTATGGTTATATTTCTAGGTCAACACGACACTAATTTTATTGCATGCTCATGTTCGTTCTGTAATCTTCTGCCATACATAATTCGTTTATGTTTTAAAACGTAGGACTGCATCTGTTGGAACTTCATTTTCTACGTAAAGCACGTTTTGGTTAACTTTCGGTGTTAATATTTACACCGAAACGCTTGAACATATCAGCGTGAAATTTTAATGGTAAATTAAAGAATACAGCACGCGTAACCACGCGGTTCAATCGACCTGTATTATCTAAACATATAGCGCTAACCTTTTACATCGAATTTTGGAAAGTAAATCTGTAAAGGAGAGATCGTTAAAACTGTAAATCTATGTTAAGTCATGTGACTTGCAGTTCACGCGCCGCCGCGCTCCACACCGCCCGCCGGGACCACAAACCCTAATTATATCTGAAACAATACTCACCTTATTTTTATCTATTTTGTGCTCAATCATAATTACCTTTATTCCTGCGGGAAACATTGCCGCGTATCATCGCCCGGCTTTCACTTGTTATATTTTCTCAGTTGAATTCCCAGAAGATACGAACATATTCTTATTAACTTTTTTAATAACCTAATATAATTACTATAACATTTTTTTCTATGTTTCAGATCAATTTCGGTATCGATTATCATTCACGATTGAACACAGATCAATCGGCAATAAATATCTATGATTTCAATTTCACAAACTTAATTATTGATCGGTTTTGACATACGTACTTATAATTATTTATTTTAAATTATAACTATTTCTGTGACTAACTCAAAGAAGCCTAATAATTTGAGATTACTGCAATATTAAGTTTCGTTATTCGTTAAGCCACATCGGAAGCCTGAAGGCGGTACTTTCATTGATCTCCTTCAATCAATCTCTCCATCAATACCGTCCAAAGCAACCTGGTGGAGTATTATATATTAATATTATTATACTAATCATTTCAATATTAGTATAGTAATATTAATATATAATATTATATTTATTATTACATATAATATTAAACTTCAATAGTGAAGCCTTATCCAATATTTACTGAATGCCTGTAATAATGTAACTTTCAGAAATCCTACAATTATTTCATTTAAATTTGTACGTAGTAGAATTTTTTTGTACAATAGGTTCAACGTAAGAAATACCATGCATTTTGTTTTATCTCATTACGTAAATGATACACCAGTTAAACAGCGGGAAACCCATGCGACTCCCTATAAGTACTTAATTGAAGAGAAACAACAAAAGCCTTTGAAAAATCAAATCAAACAGTCAATAAAGGGCGCAATTACCTGCGTCTCGTATATTTATCTTTTTCCACGATATAAACGCTTTGTGGGGCCGAACAATGGGTCGGGGAGAGGAAGCTTTATAATTTTTTAATTAATACTCCCGAAAATATCAAAGTCACCGGGCCGGCCACCTACTAGTGGGGAATGCTAATCAATTTTTGGTAGAATTTTTTCATTAAACTTTCCACTCCGAACACTGAATTGCTGTCTCGTTACTATGCAAGACCTATGTATACCACTAGCTATTGGGAATGGAATTCGTGTTTTACTGGGCCCTAATAAAATTAGTATTAAATTTATTATAACGCAGAATACAAAGCAATTAAGTTCCTTTTATTAAGTTACCAAACAATTTATGCTTTAATTATATATGTTACTTAGTTTGTGTGTAATAAAATATTTTAATACCATTCGCTCCATTACTTACTTACTAAATATTACTGAGAAAATTGAAAGAAAATACTCAGAAGGAATATTTTTATATATAAAAATATATCGTGAATGATAGTATAGTTAAATAATAGCTTAATTACAAAGCTTTTAAATATTTTAGGGATAATAATCATTCACCAAATGTGATCTGAACATACTAATCTGATCATTGATTGATCATTTACAGTATAGACAGAAATTGCTTCTTAGTTACCCACTAATTTATGTTTGCTGCAATATTTCCTTATTTTGAACACAAAACAATTGCAACCAATCGCTTAAACTGGAAGTATAATTTCCCCAGTTTACATTTTAATATTTTAATCAATATCTAATAATCGTTTTCTGTGTAAATTATTATAAAGCATGCCCTAAAACAGATCCCCTCATTTGTCCTCGACTCAATGAGGTTATTCTGTTGGAAATTCGTGTCACTTCACAAGGGTGTGTACAGGGACCGTAGGAAATTGCGAGCGTGGAAATCATCCATTAGGAAAACCTGTAGGAAAACATAAGCTTAAAGGATTTTGCGCTCGAATTCCTGTTAATTTGTTACACATTCATTCAACGACTGAACGTGGTCACATTACCGGCGACGAATTTTGTTTAGAACATTTAATATGAATTTATTTATTTGTTTACTGCCTATTACGATTATAGACAACAAAAAACAACATAAAGTATCTCTATAAGCGGTAATTAAAAATTTCTAAAACCTTTTTTAGTGTATGTATCAATTAACAAATATTAATAACAACTATAAGATTTATTAAAGTCGATAACAATGGATTGCTACTTACTGACTCTGTGTGATTTTAGTTCGGTCAGAATTTACTATATAAAAAAATTTAAATTTAAAAAAATATGTATGTATAAAAAATTTACAATCAGTAAAAAACTTTAATGTAACAATTTTATAACAAACTAGCAAACTGCCCTCGCTTCGCTTCGGAAAAACTAAGCCTTACGCTAAGAAATAGTACCTACATTATTTTAAATTAATTCATAACTTTTTTGTTTATGGACGTAGTGAAATAAAACAAACTGTAAATATTAAGTGACGCTTACTGCAATACATTAGTGAAAACCGTAGAAAAATCGAATAAGCCGTTTCTGAGATTAGCGTGAACAAACGCACAGACAAACAGACGAAAATTCTAACAACTATTGTTTTATGCTCTATTGCATTAATAAAGGCCCCTTATAGTTCTTTTTTTCATATATTCTTTATGCAATCAGTTAGAATTTTATTATAAGTATAGATAGATTACTCTTTAATAGATTGAAGATAATATTTACATCTACACTATTCAGTGATACTTGATTATACGGTTTTACAGATATAAATATAAGTACAGATCGGATAATTCATTTATGTAGATAAAAAAGGGGTCATTGGTGCCAGACAATGTTTGATAAAATTTTATTACATCCAAACAATGCATAGCGAAAATTTGCCCGTCATTAGCCCTCGCCCATGTAAATTGCTCTCCTATAGAATTTATTGTAAGTAATTGATTTAATTCGTCTCTTTGTCGCCAATAGCCAATGAGCGGGTTGGATTTCGACAGCTATTCCTGATGACAAAAAGCCCGTAGCTACTCGGTAATATCGCACTTATCACCATTTTAAGCAATTTCATAATGCTTTTAACTAAAATTTATTTATTGAATTGGTGATTGTTTAATATAATTATTTCATAACACATTTTGTATTTTATACCAAAATGAACATACAATACAATACAGAATAGACATGAGTAACACAAAAGCTGTATCTAATGTGTTGTCAGCCCAAAAATGCTAAGTTAGAAAGAAAGAAAGTACTTACTGGCTCTGAAGCCCCCAGCCGGAACAAAACGAATCGTTCGGCGGCTGACTCAAGCAGGAGGGTGGTAGCTAGCCAGGCAGGCTTCACGGAAAGATAACAATACCAGTAATAATATTAATAACTTAATAATAATATTGATAATATAATCCTAAGCGAAACCCTACCACCAAGCAGGCCGGCTTCTGCTGCTTCTTACGACAACCTGCTCTGCCAGCATGGGATTAGGGACTTCGGGATTCATTTTTATAAATATAAATTACCGACCAATACCTGGACAAACTGAAGCTACGTTGGCCTTGGAATACAGTTCATTAAATTACAGTACATGAAATCTGAACCAATTCAATTCATAAATCATCAATTTGCAAGGAATCATAGAATGCGCAAAATAAAAAAATATTATTATTACCTAAAAAAATTTTTATTGTTTCAAGGTTTATCGAAAAAATCGCAACCTGATGCAAAACAATCTTCGTCGCCTATGTGCAAGCCCCGGGGAGTCGACAATGCATCATCGACCTTGAAGAAGAGCTCATTCCACATTTTATAAGATTTTGCACATTGATAAAATTTCATTTTCTAATTAGGAATAGCTATTGTTTTATGCAAACAATTATGCATATTTTTAAAGTCAGGTAATTCAAGCAGTGTGGCGAATATATCGGCTGTTATAAAGGCAACCACAGTAATAGCGTCAAGCAAATACAGAGTTGTAACTTACCAATGCTACACAGAAAAGAAAATTTACTCAGTCGTTTGTTTATTTTTGACCTAGTGTATGAATAATGTTTATATTCGTGTAGTGGCAAAAAAAAAATTAATAAGTTTATCGCCGAAAAAAATTAAAACTTAAAATAATTTTAAGGTGTTTTCGTTTAACAATAAAATTTTAAATGGTTTTATATAAGTTAACATATCTAAGCAAATAATATTTAAATCTTATTTCAAACATCTATTTAGCAGTCTGCTTCCGAAGCAGAACAATAAAAGTATTTCGCTGTAAGTGTATCAAAGAAATAAAATCACCAAATTAGCGTATTTTACTATAAACGATGTTTATAAAAATCTTATGAAACGTAGTAATTATTTCTCAAGCAAAATAACCATGTTCTTTCGTTCTTTATATCCATTTTAAGTACTGAAGTCGTCGAAATCCGTGACTTTATCTTTAGATTCTCCCTTTAATTGTTCGCAGGAGTACTATCTCGAGTTTGCCGGCTCGATGGCACAATAAAATGTTACAGCCCTTTTGTTGCGGCTCATATCGGGGTTTGTCGCCAGTGTTCCGGTTATTCAGATTTAACTGGCACCAACGTTGCTAATGTTTACGACGCTTGTATACCACCAAACTGAAGTTTACTTATACAATACATGATATTTGATACTATACAAATACACGATCCGACTAAATGATTCAAATATGTTTGTATCTTTAGTAAGAAGAAACATGTTGAAATTTTGTGAATTTCAAATTTAAATATGTTTATCTGTAGAGCTTTACTTAACTCATAACATTCTGTCATTTTTTTCTAGAGATATAAAATAACAAATATTTACTACATTACAATACAATGCAATATTTTCTAAATCATGAATTCTATTCTACGTTCGTGTGTATGTCAAGCAAGTGCGCCTCGTAAATACGCACGATCTGTTTTGAATAATTTAGTTTGGCAGGAATTTTCACGCATTTCCCTTTTTCGACGCCACATACAAAGTTAGTTTGATATGTGCATGAAACGTGACATCCTGTCGGTAGATCTCATGAAACGGCGTGCATTTACCCAGGTTTTTTATTTATAGTAAAATTTTGAAAAATATTGTTCAGTTATATTTCGTTACTTTAGTTACTTTTACTATTGACATAACACACTAACGCACTACAGTATAATATTATACAATACTACTACACATATACTTTTTAGTTCGCGCACATTAATGACGTTATAATTCTGTCTCAGGATTACGGGTTGTTTTTCATCGTCCTTCAGATTGTATGCCGCGGTATACCTACACTTCAGTTGATAGTGAACTTGCATGTCGAAATCTTATGGGTTTCGAATTCTGACCGATTCAGACAATCATAAGATGCATTTTGTTTTTTTGTTCTCGTTTCTTGGTTGGAAGTTAGTTTCATTCTTTGTAATACTGTAATACCACTCAGCGTTAGCATGTGTTTGTATATTTTTGTCTAAATCAAATCATTTAATCATATAGGTATTCTGCAAATACACTTATGCACGCCATTGTTTGCTTATATTAATTTTTCTAAAAGGTGCTTTAACATTGACGAGTAGAAACGGCGAAAGAACTCCTCAGCACATCTTTTAAAACAACCCATGGAAATTACAAAAGTTTAAACCTGCGTGGAACTGGTTTCGACAGTATTATTTCCAGATGTCCTTGTCATCAATATATTCATCTATACCATAATATCCTTTACCTATAAGCTGTGCTTTTACGCGTTGCTTAAAAGTTCCAATGGGTAACTAACGTATCAACTTTGAAACCTTATTGTAAAAACAAATCAATAATCAATTTAAAAAATTGATATAAATAACAATAATTTATGTGTAGTTAAAATTTATGTCTGCAATCACACAAGCTTAATTCGTACACATCCACGTATCTTAAGATTATTTAAAACAATATATATGTTCAGCGTAATATAGTTTGTACTTATAAACAAAATAAATGAAAGTATTAGAGACAAGCACACACTTCAAATAAACGAAATAGGTCGCTAAACACCTCTGTGTTATTTGCGGTGAGGTAGTGTAACTCATGGGCAATTACATCGCACATTAGTCTTGTCTAACAAAAACATATCCACAATTCAACAAAAACAAACGTGCGGATTGCCTCTGAGCGACGGTAATTTGTCAGGTCCTCTCACTCAAAGAAAAAACATCACATGAAAGTGCAAAGAACGCAATCCTGTTGATTAAGTGCCTATTTACATCTATTGTATACCTATGTACATAACATTAAACCATATTTTATGTCTATAATAATTAAAAAATGTGGCTTTCTCAAAAGCATGGTAAATTAACTTGGGGTACGTGAGATTCTCCACCTCCTCTCCTCTTCTCCACTCCTCAATAAATTTAGAGTCAATATGCTGTCATTTGTCACACACCTAATAACTAACAAGATTAGTAAGAAACACAACAAATAACAAGTTTAAATAAGAAAAAGACTGCATTGTTCATCATGTATGAAAAGAGAATATAATTACGTGCCTCATTGCTTCTATGAGATTATATTAAAGCGATCAGATTATATCGGTTCGAAAAACGTGGATATTCTTTGACCAAAAGCGTGAGAAAGATTCGCAGCGATGCCACACTTTCCCTCGTAACGTCTTCTTTGAGGGGAATGAAATAT
Organism: Megathymus violae; assembly: GCA_003671415.1. Taxonomy (NCBI): domain Eukaryota; kingdom Metazoa; phylum Arthropoda; class Insecta; order Lepidoptera; family Hesperiidae; genus Megathymus; species Megathymus violae. The sequence continues at coordinate 4,709,355 of PDGT01000010.1, forward strand.
CTAAACGCGAGTCTCTTAATGGTTCTCATTTATTTCTCTCCCGAATCTCGTACTGAGCGTTCGTAATTATTACGTTTCCAGTAGGGTTATTAAGTTTTGCTTCGGTTAAAATGAGAAATGGCCACATTTATTCGATATTCAACTTGATATCTCTGTGCGCAAGGGTTTTAAATTTAATTTTAGTTGATGATGTAATTAAATTAATTGCCGCTACTCTTTTCTTTGTTAAAGTAAACGTGGTGTACCTCGTATAGTGTCCTTACGATGGTTAATGTTTGCCTTGCATTAGCTTTTATCCTGGATTTTTTTTGGATCTCTTTTACGATGCTTTCATCGTGAATCACCTTATTATATACCGCATTTTGTCAGCAATTTCTTCTGCACAAAGTAAATAAGTACCTTAACCCTTGAGCTCTAAAACCCTCGCTAGAGCTTAAGCGCATCTACGCAATAGTAGTAAACATCCACAAAAAAAAGTGCTACATCCAGATGTTTATATTACGTACTATGTAAATATGTATGCCATTTTACAAAGCAAACAAATAATTGCTATGGTGTATCACCGAACAAAATACTGGTCAACAATTCGTCATAGTGAACGTAACCGTATTAAATACATATATAGCTGTGTCACTAGGACATCGATTATATAAAAACCCTGTGGATTAATTGCTGTTTCTGTTCCATGTAGTGCATGTAATGTAATTACCCGTTCTTGAAAAAATATTTCTAATTCTAAAATTATTATTATTTATTATTAATAATATTAGGTACTAACATTTCGAGATTATAGTAAATAGTAAGTACTCATTGTACCTATTATGTTAATTTTAGAGGTTACACAATAAATTAATAACAATAGTATACCTACGTACTTAATGTTTAAGTAATATTAGTACGCCATGTGTTCGTTAAATAACACAACGGACTTGAAAAATTTATCATTGATTCATCCGTCATATATACCTATGTTTAAACAAATAAAGTGATTTAGTTTGTGTTAAGAACATCAATATTTGTATGGTACCATAGGTTACCAAACTATACAATAAATGGCGCTGTATAGAAAGCTCAATCACGCAGTTAAGATTTTGCAAGACCTTTATAACATTTTTAATTTTGTGTACTTCACATTAGACATATCTCGTTCAATCTTTTATGTTTAATTTAAGTTCAATATTTACTACCCTGAATAGATTTATTGTCTTAAATATCTGGGCAGTCAAGATTGTCGTTGCACGGAGGAGTACTAGTTAGTCGTCAGCCCCGGTTGATATCGTTAGATATCGATCGTCAGTTATGTTGGAGGTCGTCGAGCTGCTTAAGAACATCAATCCCTTGGCTTGGAAATTAACCGCTTTACAAATCTGCACTGAAATTTCAGGGGAGCATGCAGATGGCCTCGTCCTTAGTTACGAGATGTGTGACCCAAGTCCTATAATGATTCAAAGCCAAGTGTTGTCTACTGAGACTTATTATTTTATGATATTATATACATCGTTACTTAATTGCTCTATAAACATACCTTACACGTAATATAATCTATTATGCTGTTTTTTACGTAAAATAAGTTAATGCTTGACAACAATCCCACCTGATGGTAAGTGGTAATAAAATCTAAGACGTTATATGTATACATGTCACATATGATATAATGTATACATAATAAAGTTTAAAAATAAAGAATTATTAATGTGAGTTTACACGAATGTTTTAAGCATAACTTATACGAAAAAATACAATGAATAACATGTATAATATATAACATATAAATATATAACATATAAATACTAACAACTAAACCATGACAACTTCAATTATTTGAAATTATTATTACCGTAGTTTACTATTAATACTAAAGGAACACGTTCTTGTTTGGATTGAGACGAAGACAAACTGTTGTTTCTTAAGTTGATCGTAAATCGTTTGGGACAAATCGCTGATCTAATTGTGCGCCCCAATCTTTATCAATAGCCGGCTATTTATCTGAAATAAGTCAGAGCTTTATTTGTGTTGAATTAATTTATTGTAGAATTTGAAGATTACTTACTTATAAAACTTTGAATAATAATGTGTAATTATTCTAGTATGCACTTTATGATACGATAGATAGATACATTTAGGGCAAATTTAAACATAAAATATGGATAGTTTATTGATGCTTTTATCCACCTTAACATTTTTTATTGTACATTACTCCGGAAAAAAATAAATTGGTTAATGAGCTAAGTAGAAAAATTAACACACAGTAAATACTGTATTTAGATACCTATAATTCTTACTCACATGAAAACCGTTTGTTGTGACAATATCGTGCCATCTGAATAATAAACGGTATAACTCTTGTTTGCAACGATACAAAGCAGGGGAGATTCATACTTCGCGAAAAGCCCGCGGCGCTTACAAAGTCCCAACTTCACGAAGATAACGCGCTTAGCTTACCGAGTTAAATTTCACTGAGCTTTTGGTATATAAAGGATTTAGAGTTTAAATCCTGCTATATAAGTAGTTTAAAGTTAGATTATATAAATATAAGTATACGATTAGATATACCCATCAATAATATTTATTTACTATTGTATAAAAAGTATAATCCTTCTCCCATAAAATTTTTGATCATTTAAACCGCTCGTGTGCTTCAAAATCTAAGCCGACAAACGATCGGTTATACAAGTACAACTTTGCGAGCATCTGCACTTATTCTATTAAGGACGATTATTGAATATTGACATTTTTAACCCTTATACACACCTATAATGCAGTTTCATGCACTGCCGGTGGCATGAAGATCACAAACAAAGACCGAGAAACAATATTTATCTATCACATAAATGTCTGACACAGCCAGGATTCGTATCAGGAACCTTTCGTTCGACAGGCAAGCAGATAACCTACATTGAATACTAAACAGTACAATAGTTACTCTTGTATCCACAGGTAAGTAGATATGTATTGTAGCTGTTTATAATTCCTGTGCACACGTCGGCAGTTATCCCAGGCAGCCGGCGCGCGGCGATCAGGCTTGCAAGTAACCTAGCACTATGAGTAGCTAGGCACGCATCTTACACTCTCGAGATATTTCATGGCATTACAACTTGGTGTATGCTCTACGTAACGTGCACAACAGAACAGGTTATAATAATAACATGATTCAGCGTCAGCTAAATCGATTTTCAGTGTATTTATCGTTATTTATCATTTTACGTTATCAGTTCAAGATAATAGAACGAATAGTACGTCGAATACAAAATGGAGACCATCAAAAATTATATGGATTTTAAATCAATATAATATTAGGAGATTAAGAAGTAAAAAAGTAGTGAAAAATATAGGTAGATAATTTACAGTCTTTTGCTCGGGATCTACTCATTTAAACGAGGAAACTAAAAATCAAAAATTATGACATATTTTCATATGTAGTTGCTCATTTATATTCTCTTTACTTACAACGTTAATCAAATAAATTTTTACTGTTACAGTAACTTAAGTAATACCAAGAAATCAGTAAGTCCCAGTCGAGCACACTCCAATACGATCACGCAGTAGCCTCAACTCCAAATGCTCCAAGATCGCCCGAAGGCACGAATGCCAGGCAAGACAAACCGAAATCTTATCAAGCGTACGCCATGTTAGTCTCGTTAATAAGCAAAACTATACACAAGGCCCGTAATTTACCTGACGGCTGTTTGAGAAGCATATTGCGCAGCGCCGCGCCATACGCAAACATTGCTGTCCGATACGTTATGGCTGGTTCGGTTTAGACGTTCACGGCTAGAAAGTCCACACTGTAATACAAAGTAAATAACTCAACTCTATAGGCATTTTTTCGTTCAACGTTACTGGGAATAGTTGCATTAACCTTCATTCCTTATTTAAAGATCCATTGATTTTGAATGAGTGACAGTGACCACTTACCATCAAGTGGCTAGTCTGCTCATTTGTCGGTTATTAACATAAAAAATTGTTTTAGTAATAAGTAAATAAGCGTATACCAGATATACTTTAATATACTGGTAATCAGATTTAGTACAAAAATTCGTTAAAGATCTACCTAGTTTTCGCTATCGAAATATGAATAGCCTGCATGACAAGACTACATAGTCAACCGTATCTATTTTCACTTCCTGTGAATATTCATAAAAAACAAAATGATCAAATCGGCAAATCACGAAATGGTGAGTTCAAAATATAACAATTTGTGCTTTTAATCTAGACGTACGGTTGTACGGGTCATTAAATAATAAAGCAAAAACTTATAACTTTATTTCATAAAAGAAAATAATCTTCCTTTTTTAAGTTTACCTTTTGCTCTACATTAGACAACTCTTTAATATAAAAAAATTATAGAAACAAACTCCATTACTTCTCAGCAAATTCATCTTGTAATTCGCTTAAATAAAATCACGGTGACAAGTCCCAAAGGAGCGATTCATTTTATGGCAATTAGTTAGGTACCGGCAGGATTCGTCACGAGTGAATGAGTACCCCTTCCAAAAGTGCCTATAAACTGCAACTTCAAGAGCAATTTCCTTGGGAGATATAAGTTCATTTGGATAACAAGAAATGAAAACTTTGATTTTGTGAGTATTCACATTTTCTTAATACATATTTCTTTCTGTGGTAGAGGAAGTAAAGATTAAAAAAGTGTATATTATTTTTGTAGGTATGCTTTTTGCCGTTCCTTGTCTTTATCTTTTCTGAAAATTTGTGCTTTCAAACAATTGTTTAAGGGTATATAATACACTTAAAAATGTATAAAACGCAATCAGAGTAACAAAGAGTAACAAAAGAATAGCAAGGGCAGGTTACTAGTATATTATTATTAGTACTAGTATATTATTAGTATATTACTATTATTATTAGAACTCAATCCCCTTTTGCAACTTATCAAAAAAAAATTGAAATACTCAAAATGTATCGTAAATACATACTATTATGAAGAATACTAAGGACATAAGTATCTATCATGAACAAAGAAACTAACTTCCTCATCACCACACTCGAGCGGAAAGCGGTAACAAAACGGCCATCAAACCAACTTCAGACAATAAACAAGTCGAGATAAGAGACAGCAGCGACTTCATTGTTCTGTCGGGAGACTGCGAGGGAGACGGTCTCGCACGACGATACCACGTAATGGTATCATTTTGATATTCCTTAGATGCGCGGTTTAATTTTGTAAGATGTATTACAAATTTTCTGTAAATGAAGAAAATACACTTGAAGTTACACAATACTCTTATAATCTGTATAACACGAATAAGCATTCTTTCCTCGCGGTATTTAAAGTTTACTTGCTTGGCTTGGTACCACCCTCCTGAAATCCTAAAATCCAGATGTTTGTTTGGAACGCAGTGTGGGAAAACCATATAACAATCCGATTAACTGCCTTCTTCGCGGACAACATGTTAATGATAGCTGTGGTGTTACAAATTTCTATGAGCCTCGGTGACTAGTACCGTCAGCTTCGTACGTTTGTAAGCTAAAAATAAAAGAAAAAGGAATTCGATAAACGAATAAACAACGAAATAATAGCTTCAAAATTACATTCTATCCAAAGTCTTAAACCAAGACAACTTTATCGATACGACCCATTGAAAGTTCGTTAAAGTAATGTCACTCTATCTACCCGCCCTCTAGGGACAAATGAGACATCGTGGCAAAGGTCTAGAAGGGAAAACGAGACAGAAGATTTGAGATAATACCCTATAATCACAGTTTTGTTTTCCAATCACTGCTAACGATTATTGGCTTGTTATTTGGGCGTCGCTGTGAAATTGCTTTAGTGCCCTAAGACAACTCGTTGGTAAGTACCATAAAAAGAGAGATGGGGATAGTGATTAGTAAGTAGAAAGTAGATTGTTCCGGTTAGGTCACACGACTACATTTTGTTTCTCAGTTGTTAAAATGTCAAATATATATAGATATATAAGGACGTTACATTCAGGACGGAAATAAAAATTTACTTTCACAAAATTCTTGCAACACCATCGTCGTGTTTCATATAACATCGTGCATTTGTAATCACTAAATATAAATATTGCATTTTTCCTGAAACAAAGCTCGTCGCGGAAAGCCTCTTGAAGGTGAGATCAGAGGATTTTATTAATTCAACACTGTAAATACAGGTGACTACTGACTACCCATTCACCACAAAGTAACACAAAGTAAATTCCACCGCTTGAATCATATTGAAATGCAGATTGGCTGGCAATATTCATGGCCTCCTCTAAACTTTTGTCTCAATTATCTCATGTATATTCATGAAACAGTAAATTTCTTTATTTTGATGTGAACTATTAAAATGTTTCTTTTTGCTTATTTGTTGCACCAAAATAAGGATTTACACATCATTGAACAACTTCATACAAGTTAAAATCTGCTCATTCTTTACATATTTTAGAAGGGACATTACCGAGAGCTTAACGTTTAAATTGGTTTATTCCCCTAAAGCAGAACCACAACGAAGGGTTGCGAAATTTAAATTACAAATAAAAGTACTGAAAAATATCTACGAGTGGGTAGTGCCTCAATAACGACTTCGCTTAATTAAAGCGGATGGGGTAATAAAGCGAATTAATTTGTAAACCTCGTCTAAATTATTAAAAGTGTAACCAGAAAACGTTGTACTTTGTACATAAAATATAACTGAAAATGTTTTAAATAAAAAGCTCTCTCGAAAATTCTGAATCACTGGTCCAAATTTTTAACAGAATCCCAGACCGACGACCCGATTTGGCACGCATCCGTTACGGTCCAGAGCACAAAGCGTTCAACTGTAGCAGATGTGCCATATTGAAATATGCCACTCCGTTGACCGTTTGCTCGTCACGTAGAGACTGCCCTCTAGGAATCCACCCTTCAAAGTACCTGTATTTGACTTGCACAGCTCATCGAATATTGACAAATATGCAATATCAGAATATCGTTGAGATATTGACACGCTTCACTACTAATAATTAAAAAGTTATGCATACAACTGTAGTATAACTAATTGCCTTACAAATAATAAGATTTAATGCGTGTTGGCATTCATAAATGTAAAAGTCATATATAATGAAGTTAGCTCGAAAATGTATACCAGTAACTACTTGTTGTTAATGTAAAATAGGTTTATTTAAAAAGGTTAATATATAGTTGTTTAGAAAAAGGAAAAAATAAAGATTGCCATTAGATATCATAAAGCAAGGAAATGAAAATTATATGGTTTGAATCTAAAAATTAAATAAAGTATTCTAGGATATAAAATTAAGTACTCAGAATTAAAAGAGTGATTCCAGGAACAGATGTATTATTATAATTTAAATCTTTAACATATGTAACATTATTTGATTTAATAATTTAATATCGTGAGAAAAACTCTAATAAAATTTGTTTACCACATATCAGAATATACGATATTCTATTTTACATATACGTATAAATAAAATGTACTTGTATTCGATTTATTAAGTAAATAACATTTAAGTAATTAAACTAACTAATTAAAAATATTTTTATAAACTTTAAAATAATTAATCTACGTTTATTGTCGTCTGTAGTTATAAACTAACCTATTGATTTTGCTCGACTCTGCGCTCGTTCTGGATGGTGAATTATAATATGTATCATCGTAGCTTGCATATCTACGACTGCTTGGTTGAAAGTCTAATTGAATGTAGTCCCCTTCCTCTGTTCTTATTTGTCCGCTGTCTTCACCACTGTATCGTGGATCCTCGTAAATTGTTATCGTTTGCTTGCGGTGAGTAACGACCGGAGTATTTTCGGGTATTTGTGTCACACTAGATTGACCTGATTCTCCGTACCCATAACCATATCCATGATTGGGACCATAACCATACCCTCCGTCATGACGAGAACCATAATCGTCAAAGTATCCGGGACCCCCGTAGTCCTTACCCCATTCAGGATGTTCCAAACTTCTTCGATCATCCCACCTTTGCCAATCCCATCTGGGCTCGCTGTGATAATGAGGATCTTGAAATTGGTGGCGGTCTTGAACGTGATCCCTAGCATGAGATCCCTGTTCATTACGGTATCTATTATAGTTTTCTAAATTATCCAAGTATTGTTTTCTTCCATAATCTTGGTGCCCTTGGTAGCGTTTACCAAAGTCACCATATTTATTATGCCCACGATTGTGGTAATTATCTCGTAAATAATGCTGTCCATTGTTATGCCTTCCTTGATACCTTCGATTTCCTTGATTATTGTAACTGTTCTGTTTACTATTATATCCGGCTCGGTCTTCTTCATCATTAAAGTCATCAAAATAAGTACTTTTATTAGAAGACTCATCCTTGTGATACGAATTTTGGAATCCTTGTTTGTGATGGCCCTTCTTATGGCCTTTTTTAAACCCGTTCGTAAGGGTGTCTTCTGATTTATCTTTTTGCATATTATACCCTCCGTATGAGTTATTGTCTGACGATGATTTGCTCTCATGTTCTTTTTTCAAATATTTTGCTTCATCATTTGCTTTTGAACGTTGATTCATATGTTTGTCATCAACTTGACTTTGTATGTCATGAAACTTTTCACCTTTTTGTTTGTCATGTTTTACAGCCTCCGCCTGTTCTTTGTGGTCGCTGTCTTTTAGGTGTTCTTCTAGTACATCTTTAATAACAGATGTTCTCGCTTCTGAACTTAATAGAATCAAACACAAGAAAATATGTAAAAAGCACCTTAGCCGTGGAGTCATTATTACACTTCAACAAAAACAGAACGTGTTCCCGCCACAACGATTAGAAATATAATAAATAGAAGAGCGATCAGTTTTATATGTAATAGATTCGCGTTGACTTCACGGCGAGTTAAGGGACAATGACAGGAACCACAGCAACCAAAAGCAAACAATGAGCAGCTAAAGCGACGACAGCATGATCGCCTCCTCCATGAAATGACATCATTATCAAAGTATAGGTAGTCGAAATGTTCAATACTAAAGAGGTCAATGAAACAAAGTATTTTCAAGGTTGTCTCATTCATAAAATGGTGTAGTTTTGTTCTTATTGATCTTGCTACCCTAACGATACAGCAATTTTAAAAACAATTTGTCTGAAACCCATTATAAATAGTTACGTGGTCCAATAATTCGATCTGAAAATAAATTAAATTATCACCTTGGAAGATGGATATCAAAAACTTAAAGCGCAAAATTTTCCAATACATGGTAGTCTACTTATACTTATACGACTTTACTTCTTCTCGGCACGGCATCAGACGCATGTTTATAAAATTATTATATATATTTATAACAATCTGATATTTGATAACAATCTGTAAATTTGAAACATGTGAAGCGCAAAATGTGAATTCAGTCCATAATAACCTATATATGTCCCACAGCTGGGATCAGATATGCTGTGAAAAAGATATGGTTTGAAACCTCTCACTGACTGACCAATTTCTTGTTAACCAACTACACTTTTTTGGGAACATAAAGGAAAATTAATGATTTTAAATTTCTATCGTCGTGGACATTTTATATTTTAACTATAACGCGTACTCACAACTTTTGTTTTTTTTTTAAAGTATAAAAGAGAATTCTTAAGAAAACATGCTTAAAATTACCTTACGATGCTTTCAAACTCAATATAACTTTAGAACCCTAAAGCAATTGGCTAAATTACTTTCGTCGTTGAGTCCACATCAACCTCCCTTGCTCGTCGATCCCACCCACATTAACAGCTTCGTACTCCAGTTTCCAGCGTGGGGTCCCAGGTTTGATTCTCGGCCGGGCCAGACATTTATGTGACAGATAAATATTTGTTTTGAAGTCACAGGCACGGGTTTCTTGATGACATAATATTTGTATACACACATTTGTATATGTCAGCTGCAACACAGAACATATTAGTACAGGATATGTGTATGTATGTACATTTATTATAATTATTTATCTCGGCGGAACAGATGCTCTGTGGTTTTAATCTCTATATCTGTGACTAACACCTCGTGAAGTCAACTATTTTCTTAGTGTTTCCGTTACGACCCACAACGCGTCGGTATTGCCCCTAAGTACACAGAAGTCCATGGGTGGCGATGACCACTTACCATCAGAAACCCAAGGTGGCGATCACGTTAGCCGGCATTTAAGGTAATAGATATAGAGGTTTTTAAAGTACCACAAAAAGGTAAAAACCTAAATTACATTAATTATTATCAAAATATATAATTTTTATAAGGTACAAATTGTAATTTAATTTTCGAATCATTATCAGCTTAATATAAATTCAACAACTTAATATAATATTTTGTAGATCGTATTTATTATTTTCCATTTGTGAAAATCTAACAATTTTCACCCGCCCGTGAAAAATAACGACATCATGAATTAATTTAATTATTCTTTTACATAGGAATAGAGAAATGAATAGAGAATGTAAACAAACAAATTATGCTAATAAGAATGATTTATTCAAATAGAAAACTTATATACACTTCAATTTAACAAGATAATTAAATAGTTAAAATAAACAAATCAAATACTTTCAGCCCGGTGTAACTTACACGTTGACAAAACTAAGATATAAAAATTCAAAACGTTATAACACAATATAAATTACTAGACAATATAAATTACTAATGAAGAGAAAACCATTAATGTAGTGTTAAAATTATTTGTAACAAAACTATAGTACGTAAGCTAAAATCTTTAAGATAAAATAATACCTTATTACGTTACTGTTACAATCACAACAATTCAAATTCAAAATACACGTATACAAAAAAATATAAGTCACCGACCTAGTGCAACGTAGCGGTAGGTATCAACTTATTATTGCCTGCTAGATAAAATAAATTGTATTCATCTCTAACACAAACATGTGAGCCAGATTTTAGAATGCAAAAAATCCATTTTATTTGGCGGTACTGAAAATCCTACCCGTTTCAACATATCGTTTAACATCAATCACGTCAAAAAATTGGGTTCTACGAACGTGATGCAACATGGATTGACGTGCCGTGCACGTGAGTTGTGGAGTCGCGCGTAGTAGATACAAGCTTAAAATAGACGTCATAAGTAAATAAGTACCTAGTATTATATTATATCCTTAATCTTTGTATTGGGCCAATCAAAAACTTCAAAATATATTTGGATGACATAAAAGTTAATACTGTGACGTTATTGTCACTCCAAACATTAACGTTTTCGAATTTCTTCATCGATTGCTATATTTTATTACACGTCAACTTCACCTTGACGCGCGTGACACGTGTCAAGTCCCACATGACAAAGGGCACATTTCAGTTTAAGGTATGCACCCTTAAACAGCCACAGCACAGTATAACAATATGCTTCCAAGACAACAATTATAAAATGGTTCTCTTGTAACCAGTTCACATATAAATACATTTATAACATGTCATATGTGAGATGTAGTACGTAATATACACAGTTCAAAACTACATTGATTTAATGCAACCAGATGTTCGATATCAAATTTGTACATTATAAGGAACATTTTAAAATACTGTTGTATTTCACAATTTCTGTTTAAACCGCACCATTGAGTGCTTTAGAGTTCCATGAACTGATTTTGTTCTTGAGTTCGTCAACGAGGGATTCCCTTGGCACTTCTTGTTCTTCTCTCGTGGTGATGTCCCTTATCTTAACAACTCCTCGCTTCAGCTCCGATTCACCCAGAATAACTGCCAGAGGAATGCCATTCTCTTCGCAGTGCTGTAATTGGTTCAACATTTTGGGATTCTTCTTGTATGACTGTTCAGTCTGCAAGAAAATATAGCAGGTACTTAAAAACAAGATTATTCATTTTTTTAAGCGGTTTAAAAAATGCCTATCTGCTTATTTACTTGAGATTTATAATTATTTACATACTTAAAAATATACATAACGACGAATCTTATTTAAAAAAATTGTAACGTTTCAGAGAATGTTCATAAGTTTTGCAATGGAATGAACTCTCATGAAAATATTTAGGGAAACACAAATAAGGAGCAATAACATAAAATATTTTTTTATTTCGTGCTGACCATATAACCAGTGTTATGTAATTTCAAAAAAGAAGATTTTAAGTAGAATTTCACATTCGACTTTCTTTTTTTTTTTTTTTGTTTTACCTGTTAATTTCATTGATATGTATAAGATTTTACGCGCTTTTGTTGTTTTTTACAAATTTAACTTTTTTGACATACATTTTTTATTATTGATAGAATGCCGGATCTCAGCGCTGTTCAGGTGTCTAAAACAGTAACTTTAATTGAAATGGATGGACAATGAAGTGACTTAAACATTACGAGCGTCCACGTCTGTGGTTTTGCACAATGTCAACGATACCGGCGGATAAGGGAGTATGCAAGACGCAAAGGACAAGGTCGCAAATGAGTAACAACATAGAGGGACCATAGATTTATTGTAAGCAGTATCCTCAGAAATCGCACTTTGACATCTTCCTAAGGACGTAACAAGCTGGAGGAAGTTCGACATGTGACAGCCACCAAAATTGTGATTGAGGCACTTAAGGAAACATACTCCTTACTGATGATCCTTTCAAATTCTCTCTTAAGTCAAATGATACAAGTGTAAAAGTATGGAAACGACCCGGAGTAAAATTATGGAAACGACCCGGAGAAAAATACGCTCGCTGTAATATTTTTAGAAGATAGCCTTATGGTGGATTGTCAGTAATGTTATGGAGCAGAATTTGCTTAGGAGACACATATAGTTGAAAACTGGTCCCTGACTACAGCAAGAGACGAAAGAGATATTTTAGAGAAGATAGTGGTGCATTTTGCCCATTTCATCATTATTATCAATATGATAATTCCTGTCTGTAATGTGGTAGCCAGCATGCACGCCAGACCTAAATCCCATGTTTGGGATAATTTAGGAAAACAAATTAAACGATGAAATCCAGTACCAGCTAACCTAAGGGAACTCAAAACTGCATTGGTTGCAAAATGGAACCTTACATGTAATGCAAAAGTTACATTGAAAATTTAATAAAAAGTATATGACTGCAAGAAGCAATACCAAACACTGATTGTGTCACCCATTATGGGAAAAAAACAGTGTTTAGAACAATATTCAATTTTTATTATGTTATGTCAAAACTTCTTCCAATTAAGGTACTGAGCTTACTGCCACTAATTTGTATTTTTTTCGTTAAGTCAAAATTGTTCATGTTCAAAAATACCTTTATTCCAGCGCTCCAGAGCTCTGCACAAATCTTCATTCGTTCTTCGAGGAAGTTCTTCTGCGCCGAGGCGACGTAGACTTCCACTTCCGAAGTGCGAATATTAATTTCTCCGGCGGCTAACTTCGCTTCCAAAACAGAGAATACGCGCTCCACTCCAATACTGACGCCCACGCATGGTACCTTTAAAGTTAAATATTGTTTATTGCACGACCCATTCACCGAAATTGCATTTTTTAATGGAACTCGATCCGCAACTACAAATGATTACAGCATATGATATTAGCTTATATCAATATTCATTATAGACCTCATCATTATCGTTACAAGCCACAATCGTCCAACTGCCGGGCGTGGGTTCACAACGAGATGGGTTCAGGCCAGTTAATTTTACAATATTCACATATTAAGAGGTTATTAAAAATACCAAATGTGACATTTAGATAATTCTAAGATAAAATCTATTTCAAAACAGAGTACACCTAATCTTTATCTTTAGTATCTGATATCACAGTATAATTAATTAACTTAAGATAAATTACAGTGTAGTCACCAAGTATTACATTTGATATGTTTTATATGTTGTTTGTCGCGATGATGGCTTTATCCGCGTCCAGTGGTCGAGTTCATGTGGCTTCCTTATCTAATATAGTTATTTATTTCTGCCATATTAATAATAGTATTTCAATGCGTTATAATAATTCATAGGTGGCGTTTCCAACACACGCCCGAGTTCTTGTATTCAGTATTAGAAAACGTCATTTATCTATCCAACTCGGTTTCGCCCGGGTGCAAGTTGCTAATAAAAAAGGAAATGCGCTTGGTAAACAAAAACACGCCTCCATCTCCAGGGATCTGGGCTGTGTGTTGTCCATAGTGGGCTGCTGTCGGTCACTCACTTCGTGTAGAATAGATTTATCCAAGTGACTTTTTTCATTAAACAGGATTGTCAAATTGAACGTTTCATTTTTTACTGATATTATCATGCAAAAAACTGATGGTTTCGGACTTTTCCTACGGATTTTCCAAAAATTATATATCATCCTAACAAATCACCCTCGTTTTGCTTCAGAAAAAATACACTTTACGCTTTAAATATTAAATGACGCTTATTGCAATACATTAATGAAAATCATAACGAAATCGGTTAAGCCGTTTCTGAGATTAGAGCGAACAAATGCACAGGCAGACAAAAATTCGAACAACTTTTTTTTGTTCTATTGCGTTAATAAGGCCCCTAATAGTAGTTTTTCTCATTTATCCTTATTCCACAGAAAGCGACCGGTTAGAATTTTATTATATGTATGTAAGATATAGATAAGACTTGACCTGAGAATTATGAACATATAAAGTTACTACATTCGTTTTTATTCTGTTTCTAATTTTAAAGTCGTGCCATCAGACATTTTATCTGTAACGCGTACTGACAATTTTAGTACTTTATACCAATATTTCAACCCAATTACATAGATCACGGTCGTGTCGAAACATGACTTCACTAGTGGGAACTGATGTTGTGCAGAAATAATTCTTGTAATTGAGTCGAAATGTAGAGATATAGAATACAAAAAGCTGAGTACCTACTCGTTAATTATAATGTACCCTTTATTCTTGACCTTACAGAACGATAACGTTTGAAAGTACGCCTATTAAAGTATAGAAGAGATAGCAGCATGCTCTGTCACGCTCTAGCGTAGAACGGTATCTATCTCGACTATTGATACTAAAGTGATTATGAGGCTATATTCACACAAGAAGTTTAATCTTCCACATATCCCGCCGAATGGATGTCGACGAGAGAGTTTAGTTGTACAAGAAATAATATAAAGCGGATTTTCGTCGGAGAAATCGAGTATCTTGCGCGATCACAAAAAAGTTAGGATTGGTGATACACAAAACGACTAGGACAGATTGTTTGATCCCACTACCGACTCACAAAAACCTACTTTCACTAAGATACCAGACAATGTTGTAATCGTAGAGCGCTATTGTCATCTAGAAATTCGCATTCACTATTTTAGTGAAATTGGTGAACTGACACCTAAAAACGTTTGTAACGTCACAAGCAGTTAAATGTAATCCGGGATAATTTATTTCCGATAAACGTACATATATTACGATGCAACTATATTTGTATTTAACCCAATAAATGCTTGAATCCAATGTCACCTAGTTTATGTCGGTTGAAAACTAAAAAAATAAAAATAGAACAGGGAAATTTTTGACGCTGTTTAATTACCTGTTTTATGAGTATTGCATCACTTTTCAATTTGGAACTTTCATTTTGTTTTAAGTTCATTACTTATATCAAATATAAATTACAAGGTGGCTTTTAATAAGTGTATTATACCTGTTTATTCTTAAAATCGAACATTCCAACGAGATTGTCATATCTGCCTCCACCAGCAATCGATCCCACAGTTTGCTCTTCATTGCCAATTTTTATTGGTTCTGAAATATAGTTACAAATTAAAAAAAATTACACATAAAATAACTCATAAAGAATATCCAAGTCGATACTGATATTATAAAAAGCGAGTGCTAATTTTATTAGTTTGTGTATATGCGGAGGATAATCTTCAGAACCAAGACTCCTATTTGAATTAACTTTGAATAAATGCATAGTTATGTTACCAATTTAAATGTTCATAGAACATAGCTTATCTATATATCACGTGTATATAAAATTGTTCAAACCGAACGAAGTCTGAGTGGACCGCTAGTAATAAATAAAATAATAATAATAATATTATTCAGGACATTATCGTTTTTCATAATTTAACTATTATGTAATACAAATCGAAGCCAATTGTTTTATCTGGTCATTTGCTCCGTTATATTATTATGAAAAAAATACAATTATGACGTTATCTTCACCGTTGAAAAGGGTAATCAATTCTATATGGTAAATCAGTATTTAATAGAGGGTCTCAATTAGAGACGAATTGCGTGTAAACTCTTGTTTAAATTAAACTTATGAGGGCTTAGGATATATAGAACAAAATTACGTTTTGTATTAGGTTTGTACGAAAACTTACATTATGCTAATTAATATATTTAAACTAGGTGTAATAAAAAATATACAAATTAAATGGATTTTTTCACTATTCATGTGATTTATTACCTGGGACAAAATCATGTAGACTTATCTTTTACTGTACAATGGCCGTGTTGGATTGATCACACTTTCACGGCAAGAAGCTATTCATGTCAACTGTAAGTACATTGTAGATTTCTCTTTATTTTCTCTAAAGAATAAGACATTTCTACCACACGGTGGTAACAATAACTAGGCATCTGTGATGTTTGAAAACTTAACAATAAAATCAAAATAAAGACACCTTTTTGTTCACTGTTAGATCTCCAAAATAATTTCCATATTCGTTTATTTATATATTTGTTTTAGACATGTAAAATGTTGGGAAAATAAAATTATTTCTGTTCATTTAACCGAGCTGGGATGAAATGTGTTTTATAGGAAATAAATTACTGTCGTAATTAAGATACATACCTATCAGCACAGCTTCATAAATAACTCCAGTGTAATAATCTAAACCTCTAGCCAAACTGAGATCGAACAAAATTTTATCCTTGATTCCAAGAATATCGCAGTAGTTCAGTAGAAGCTTTATCCCTTCAAGGCCCTCCACTGCAGCCTTAGATTTGGACAACTTTTCATCTTTAAGTAACTGATCTACTAGCTCAACTCCACCATTCAAACGTACAAACTCCCCAATCCTATCCGCGGCCTCCGGCGACACTCCCTTTTCATTTATCATTTCCGTTCTTACTTCTTCCCAAGGTGACTAGAATTGAATAAATATTCAATGAATTCGATATGTTTAATAAAAACAAACATAATTCAGCATAGTTATGTAAACAGTCTATACAATCTTGTCTAGTTGTTATTTGTTTTTAATTATGTATTCATTAATTAGTTTCAAAACATGCTAACACAAGAACGTTATTTCAAAATGCAGTAGTCGTGAGTCAGTCGGGTCAAAACTACAAAACGATTAAGTTAACGCATTAAGGCAGGCATTGTTGTTTATTATGACATGAGCGGATAATTTATTTGCGCAGATTGAAAAGATATGGGGATCGATATATATTTCATCGATATCACTTCAAGTTTTTGTCTAACAATTTTATAGACGAATTTAAATATTAGTAATTTAGTTTTTTTGTGGATGTTACAATTCACAAATTGAAGATTTTTGTAGTCTTTTGTGTTACCCATTTTTGAAAACATAACTCGACTTATTTCACCCAGATCCAGAAGTCCCAGTCTTCTTTATAATTCAAGAGTCAGGTGTGAAATACAAACATGGCAAAATTCCTATATGCAAATTGGAATCTACCGTCACACACAATTATTATTTTCATATCTACTCAAATTATTAGAAAATTCAAGTATTGCATGAAATCTATATTGTATCATCAAACAAAATCAAATATTAAGCATTTGTTACAATGGGCAGAAATCCAAAGTTTGGAAAAAATCTCAATCAACCAAATTTTGAATCGGATACCCGAAATAAAAATATATCCGATACCGAATCCGATAAAAAAATTCGGATAATTTCGGATAGAGCCAGAGTCTAAATTTAGCACGTTATGACTGGTTTAAGCTAGGGATGTTATGGATATGAAATTTCGGATCCGGATATGGATACCGATATATGAATAATATTTTACCGGTTTCGGTTACGGATATGGATATGAAATTATTTCCGGTTATCCGATTGTTGCGGATAATTTCGGTTACGGATATAAGATGATTTACGATGTAAAAAACTATATAATGTATTAAGATAGTTTGACTTTGTTTCTAGGTTTTGTGATATTATAATCACATAATTTATTTTTTCCTTGCATGACATCTCTAATCTGTAGTCCAGTACTTTAATGTTAGTAATTATTTATATTGTACTCACCTTGTCAAGTTTGTCAACAGTAGAACAAGTAGAGCGGAACTTATTTGCGGGCACCCCACACACCTCAAACATTCCATCAAGCAATCTTCTGTGATTTACTTTCAATATGTACTTGCCAATGCTGAGAGAATCTAGGATTTCTGTAACCACTTTAAGACATTCCGAATCTGGGACCATCGGGTCATACTGGCCTGCTATATCAAAATCCTATCAAAAGGAAAGTTGTAATGTAAAATATATATATATATATATATATATGTATATACAGAATAAGCTTAAGATTTCAAAAATATTATGTTAATATATTTTTTTTTACAAAATAAATAATATTAGGTAGTGGTTATCATATATACATATATATATTACTACTTAAAATAATAATTATATTACTATACTTAAAATAAGACTAATGCCAAGAAAACAATAACATTGCACAGTAACATACTGGCATACTTACACACTGATAAAACTCTCTGTATCTCCCTCTTGTCATTGCAGGGTTATCTCTTCTATAAACCTTTGCAATATGGTAGCGTTTCAAATTATTGATTTTACTCATGGCTAGATACCTAGCCAAAGGCACAGTCAAATCATACCTCAGTGAGAGAATTTCTCCACCTTGATCCTTCAAATCATAAATGAGTTTGGAATCTTCTCCATATTTCCCTGTCAAAACATCCTAGAACATTTGAAACTCCATGAATATAAGTATTTAATTGTAGATTACATTCATGTTACACAAAGCAATACAATGTATATTTTAAGGCTTTAAGCAGTTAAAAGTTTACGAAAGTCCATGTGAAAGTTTATTATAAGTTTACATAATAATAATGTAATTATTATATAAAAGCCTATAACATTTTAAATCTACCTAACATTACCTTCAATTCAAACACAGGAGTATCAATACACTCTGCTCCATGTTTTTTAAAAACAGTGATAATTTTTTGTAAAACATCATTCCTTATAGTCATCTGCTGTGGAGTATAATCTCTAGTACCCTTCGGTGTCTTTAGGACAAATTTCTGTGGTGCAGTCTCTTCAGTACTCAGTTGACTTTTCAATGCCAACAACTTTGCTACCTCGGCTTGGATCTAAAAATGTTAGCAAAACTCATTTTCAGATGTACTACTATAGAGAACCTTAATTTTGTATTTTAAACAGAAATTCATAAATAATAAAGTACCTTGTTACAAGCAGCTGTTGTAATACTTTTTCTGAGGCAATTATAATAAATTGGGTTGTGCAAATTCAATACCATTGCATGGTTTCTTACAACTTTTAGCAAACTGTGCATCATGCTTCACTAATTTACGTTAAATTTAACTTGAATCAATACAGTTCCCATCACCACTTGAGCGATGATATTTATAACTATCAAAAAAATATGCATGATTAATTTGAGACATAATACAATGTTAAAAACAAATAATTATAATGAATGTAACATGAATAATTACTTGTTGCATTATATTTTACTTGTGGTAATGAGATAACCATATGTGGAGATTCAATTTAAATTTATGCAAGTCAAACCAGAATCCATTAAATTTTTTTTATAATCTACACCTATATGACTAAGGTGGCACATACATCTTTCAATATTAAAATTTCTTGTGGAATAAATTTATTGCTCACATCATTGTAATAAATATCTAAACATATGTATTTTTTAATACAAACCTTCAAAAATAATTTATACAACTTTATTCATAGACAGATATTTAATTGTTTTCTCATGTGTGACTAAGGTTAAATACACACAAGAAAATTTACATCACTTCCATAACCATGGACAGTTAAAAGTAAAATGTGGCACCCAATCATTTTTAAGAATAAATATACAAAAACTACAGTACACTACATGTAACAAACCTTTTGTTCATAATTATTGTATTTTGTTATATTTAAAGGATTATCAAGATAGGGAAATGATGAAATCTCTGAGTCACTGAAACTCCGCATATGGTGACACCACCTCTTGATATATGAATATTTTTTTAAATCAATTTTGTGTCCTATACTATGCAGCATATCAATATCACATTTACTGGGCACATATCCACCTATGTAGCTGCATTTTGATAAATGCATGTCCAACGTTTCAAGATCCAGACAATACCTATCAGATCCCACATCCTACAAAATCAATTACCTGATTATAATGTTGAAAATGTAACAAAAATGTATGACTTCGAAACATGTACTTATTCTGAACACGATACGTTTCCATTCAGAAAAATCTTATAAGTATATTATGACTGAAATCTAACCTTTTCGCTGGATTCCTTCGCAGCTTTCAATTTCCTTACGAGATCCCCTTGATCTTTTATTTGTTGGAGTAAACACTCCTGCTTTTCGGCCATTATTAAAAAAATGAAATTTATTACAATAGCAACGTTCCACCTAGGCAGTATCTCAAGGTTGTACCAAGTAAAAGTATGTCCGGCACACTGGCATCTATCTATTATAAAAAGTAATTGCAGGTTATGTTGCTTAGATTTCCTTTCAATTGCATTCTTTACATTTTACATCGAATCCATCACTACTTGTCAATTGTCATGGTCACCAGCAACATGGTCAAGCACAGAGTAGTAGAAGTCACAGAGTACCTTATATATACGAAGGTAAAAGCCTAAGCCCACAAAATATTATGCATTGATATGATTACAGACTAATATAATGCTAATGCAGATAATATACTTATGGTTTTTTTGAGACCAAATGTAACAATTGAGGAGCATCATCTTATATTGATTCTCTAAAAATTTCGGCTATTTATATTTTAAAGCATACTGGCATAAAACAGATTTGTACAAAAATATTATTTTCTTAAAATAAGTAAAATAGTTGTTGTCAAAAATATACGGTGATTGTAAAAAACTTATTTTCATATAGAGTTGTTATGTAAAATTTAATAAAACAATTTATAAGCTTCAGTTTTATTTACCGTGTAATAAATTACACGATCACTAAGCATCAATTTCTTAACAATATTGTATATGGTATTCCATATTAATTTAAAGAACCGCCAGCGCCGAGGTTATAGGGTGACTCACACACATGTATAGTGCTATCTAACAGCACGAGATACTTCACTAACGTTAATTAATATTGAGATATTATATTGGAGAGATTATATTGGAAGTCAATTTTAAATTACGCTGCTCAAATTTGAATGTGCCAAATATATGTAAGTGTATGTCTATGGATTTATTTCTTCTAATCGTTACGTTTAGTATGAAAATATACGTATTTCATTCATAAACATAATATACTAACGTAATAGACGAACACATCTCATCACGCGTCACCAAAAAATAAACGTGCATATGTCTGAAAATGACAACTGTTGAGTGACTTTTAGGGATGTCAAATTCACAACCATGCACTGTCGATATGAATGTCGACTATTCCATCACAGGTTTTCTGCTATATTTTAGATATTCGATTATTTAATGCGTTGTTTTGATTATTTATTACATGTAAAATTATGCCATGTTACATGTTAAATAATACCGTGCTAATTCTAGTAACTTCCCTTTACTTCGTTTCGTCAAATGTAAACTTAACCTTATTGGACAAGATTCTTTATATTAACATATCTTATTTATTTGTAAACTAATTGAAATAAAACAAAACGTGATTAAAAGGTACTAAATAAAAGAAAATAATAATAATACTTATTGGTTTTAATTAATCCTTTGATGTAAATCTATATAACTTATTGCCCTCGGAAATGAACTATTCAACAAATTTTGTAGACATAGATTCTTCATTAACAAGATATTAGTGATTTCGTAGAATGAAATAGTTGTCCTTAAAATGTCTACAATAAACTCTGTGAGGAATCCTACCTGTCTGATTCAATATTCGAATCCATTTTTCTTTTTGAACTGCATTTACAGGAAACCTTAAAGTAGTAAAATTATTCAATAAATATATCACATTCGCTGGACGATTTCTTATCCTATCATATTCACCAAATTTTATCAATCTAAGGAGCTAATATTATTCAAAAGCCAAAGATGCACTTATAATAATCTAATCTATTTTCTGTCCATTGTGTTTACAAGCTGTAACGGAAACTAAAACGGCGAAATATGAAGAAATCTAGGTAAAAAAAATTTATATATATATTTATATCTATTTAAAAATTATCCATTTATCCATAGATTTTTTGCAAGCACTATAGGAAACGATATCATTCTCTGCCATTCAACCTTGGTGTTGATGAAAATGTGGGATAAGCGGTATAGAAAACAAAATATAATTATGTAAATAATATATATATATATATATATTTATATATATATATCAAATCTAAATCATTATTATTAAAACACTTGAAGATATATACATATATCTTAACCCCGATCTCGCACTATAACGAAAAATTTACGATGTGTTCGATAGCCGGTAACTATCTAAAAATTTCACATCATGAGCCTGCTAATGTTATCACACCCCACGGCTTTAGATCTGAAGATATGGCTTTTACAATTTCGTCCTTTTAATTAATTGTAATAATATTTTATACGGTTTGTTTAATTTGAATTTCAGGATTTTTTATTCCTTCAACAATTGACGTGATGATTACGAACTGACTGTGGTTGACAATTGACAGAATGACGTTTATTTTGTTTTGTGTGTTGCAGGTGGTTTTTGTTCTGGTTTATTGCTATAAAATTATTCCTTAGCTTTAGGTTTTTTTAATACAACGTATTAGGTATTTCACATAATTTTAGACGTTTATTTGTAATGGATAGGTTTGAATATATAGAAGCTCGTTTATTTGAGGGCGAAAGTTACTTGAAACGTGATAAAAATGTAAAAATTTATGATGGAGATGACAAGGTGAAATAAAAACAATGTTTATTTAATAGTTCGTTACTTTATCGTTTAAAAAGTCGATGTGACCTAAATACATATTAGCTTGTTAGTGCTCTTTAGTATGACTCATATTACTTCTGAAACAAGCAAAAACGACTCCGATTAGCAAGTTTTACTCAAAAAAACTTCGATAAGAATATGATCTCATGATGAAGAAGATCTTTATATGAGATAATTAAATTTTGATACACAAGTGACTTCGGACAATTAATAGTACTCACTGGATTTACAAATTTCGTACTTATTTTAAATTAATTACTGTTTCTTAGTTAATGACAACTATGTGTATATATCTGGATAGTAAAGTGTACTGACATAAAAAAATATTTAATTTAATTAATTCATTCATGAAGTTAATTTAATTAATGGGATGTGAAAATTGATCAATGTAAAACAAGTGCAAATAAGTAAAGTTATCTGAATAAATAGAATATCTTGGAAAAATTATCATTTTTAAATGATTATAAATAGAGACATCAATTTAAATAATCCTTGTAATTTATTTATAATTTTTTGTTTCAGACACAATTTGTTGATGGTGAAGTAGTATTGACAACACATAGAATTTTATGGGGCAAGCCAGGTGATATTCCAAAAGGACTGATATCTTTATCTCTCCATTTGTATTATGTGTTCTGTATAGAAGAGGAAAGTGGAGGTGTCTTTGGCCTAGGAGGACCAAAACGGATTATCTTGCATTTAGGTCCATCATTACCAGGTAAAAGTTATGTTTTATTTGTGAAATAATTAAAGCTAAGTGGCCCCTGATTAAGCAATCATGTAGGATTTGGCTAAACCAAGTTTATGAGTACAACAAGTAAGTATTAATGAGCAGTTACCAAGTATCGGAATATTTATTCATTTTTGTTACTTAAAAAGGTGCATCTAACATTAAATAACAAACTTAACAGCTTCTAGTATTCTACACAAATAGAGAAATTACCCAATATAAAACACAATCTCAACTCTCCTAACTTATCCTGCTCATCTAAATTTATGTATGTTTGTACATTTGCCCTAGCATTTTTTTTATATGTTATGGTTTTGGATGCTATGCTTTTGCCTCATATTAATTTTAAATACTAATGTGAAATTGTAACAACCATGAGATATAAATTAGTGTAGAGTTTTTCTGTGAGTGAATATTTTTTACCTGTTGCATTCTTTCAGTACTTTTCTCCATAGTATCTCTAACTGGTCTGTACTAGTCATGATGTGACGCACAAGTGGTGATAACATTTATTATTTATCTATTTAATATGTATCTATGCCACATCCCTACTCTTTTAGATCTGATAAAATACTCTCTAATTCCAATTAAGTACTCTGTGTATCTGATATGTAAGAAACACTGGTTGAAGAATGTATTGGCTTCTGACTTATGACATCCAATAAATTGGAAAGAATAGAAAAAGATACAGCTTAGCAATTCAGATAGCATATTATATTTTAGGATACATATTATTATTATCATTACTATTATATGGACCAAACATTTTTATAAAGTTTTATAGTCATTTTTATGAAGCTTAAATCTGTTAACATTGTATGCACCTGCCACTTTCTCTCGCCAGCACCCATGGTTGATTGGTAGAGAATGCTATTGGGCATTAAGTCTGCCCATTGTACCCCCCTTTATTTTAAGGTTTGTAAAATAAAGTATTAAATAAATAAAATAAAAAATAACTTTTAAAGAAATATGATCAGTAGACTGGTACATAGTTTTGTTAACAAACCTATTTAAATTTTAAAGATAAACATTAAATTAAAAAAATATACTTTTATTGTTACATGTGAATAAATAGGGCGATAATATTATATAGCACTATTATGAAACATTACAATTTATTGATATTTTTCAGAAAACAGTTCGTGTTTATCTTGTTTTCTATATACTCGCATATCTATGAAGTAACTAAAATCACAATGAATTAAATATAATTATTCCAATTTATTGGATTTTTTTTTTGTTATAGTATAAAAAATTGCCAAATGATAATTACAAGTAATTCCATTAATAGCTTGGAAAATCTAACTAATAAAAAAGTAAGTACAACTTATAAACATACCAAATATATTTCTTGGAGTGAAGCGAAGCCAAATTACTGCAACATCAAACAAGTAATATTATCCCTAGTACTATCTACTTCAATCTCCCTAAGTCCTAAATCCCCAAAAGTGGAAACAATCATACACAACAAAATATTTTGCAAAAAAAACTATATTAAAACTACTGTTTTTAATGAAAAAGAGATTAAAGGTATAATAATAAACTTATTACTATTTAAACATTATTTGCTACATATTACAGGATAGGTGGTAAAAATTATCATTACTATTTATTTGATATAAAACCATTCCAGTTGTGAAACACCTACAAACTATTTTTTTTCTTTCTCCTGTAAAATTTACATTTTAACATTACAATATTTAATTTATATTTTAACTGTACAAAAAACTTTTCAGGTAAGAGGCCTGGACCAGCAGTAGTAAGTCCTTACCATTTTGTTAAGTTTTCATTCAAAGATGGCATTGACGCTGCCTTTTACAAAGCTTTAACTGATGCTGTAGCAGCAAAAGCATGGGAAAGACAGACAACATTGGGTCCTCCTGTTACTATAACTACCCCTAACAATAGTCCTAGGCCTCCAGCAACTCCAGTTAACTCTAAAATTCGGTCAGGAATTGTTGGAATTGAGAGAAGCATAGAAGAACAACACAGAGCTACAGATGAGAGTATTAGTGTAGCATTCAAAGATTTAACAAAACTCATGGAGAAAGCCAAAGACATGGTTGCCATATCTAAGACAATATCTACAAAAATCAGGGTAAGTCGCAAGTATTATAACCAGTATTGAACATGACCACACTGTGATTTAATTATAATATTTTTCACACTAGTGTACCAACTTCAATCAATATTTTCAATTTTCATTATTTTATAGGAATCAGTTACACAATAATTTTATAGAATTCTGTTTTAACTCCAGTGAAAAATTGAGTGCCAAGAATTTCTTTCAATCCTCTATTTTACATTGCATTCATTAATGAATGGAGTCGAACTATGACATTCGAATTAATATTAGTATTCGACAGTAATTCGAATATTTCGATCCAGTTGCATGGTTCGTGGTCACAGCGAAACTGCGGTGGCGGGGAGAAACCGTTGATAGGCTAGTGGTAGATTAATTTATCTACCCTACGTCTAGTGCGTTTTAAAATAGATAGATTAATCTACCACTAGCTAGTCGACGGTTTCTCCCCGCCACCGCAGTTTCGCCGTGACCACGATCCATGCAACTGGATCGAAATATTGGCAAGTAATTAAAACCTATCGTGAGTACCCGCTACATAATAAAAACTTAGGATTTTATTTCATGTAATACAAAATAGAGATTAAAATAAAAAACGTAAAAAAATAAAAGAACAGGATGCAAAATAGTGACATATCATAAAAAAGAAACTAATTCTTTGGTTGCGTCATTGAATGTTGTTAAAATTATATGGACATAAAAAGTACATTTATTGTTCTTTGCAATTTAGAATTGAAAAACAATAGAAAGATTATTCTAAAAGATTTCTAGATAATAATAATAATAATAGAAGCAACATGTGCGATTTAAAATTAGTTCAATTTGAATTTAGTCAGTAAAATAAGTAATAATAACAATTAACGAATAGTTTATCAGTTTATTTACTTAGTTTCAAAAATTCGTATTGTTGCAGGAAAAACAAGGCGATATATCTGAAGATGATACTGTAAGATTTAAGTCATATTTGATGAGTTTGGGTATAGACGATCCCGTCACCAGAGATGCTTTCAGATCAGATTCGGAGTACTACATGGGGCTTGCTCAGCAAATTTCAGATATGATGGTCGCTGTGCTATTGGTAAAAATGTTGTGTACTATATTTTAGTAAATTTTATTTTGTTTAAAAAAAGTTTATTAAAGTTTTTTATATATGGGTAAGTATGTAATACGGTTAATCACAATAGTTTACCGATATCACAGGATTGCGGTGGAATTATGTCACTGGCTGACGTGTGGTGCAGGGTAAATAGAGCGAGAGGCCTAGAACTCATTTCTCCAGAAGATTTGTTGAATGCTTGCAAGTGAGTACCGACATACCTACTTTAAAACCTACTTAATCATTTATGTTTAGAACATATGTATAGGTTGCGTTTTTTATCTTTGTAGATTTTCTCCGGGTATCTATTATTACTAGAGGTTCATCAAAATTGACAAAGATTTAAGAAGTTCCATGTAAACAAGTATTTAATACATAACAAAGTGAAAATTTCCATAGTAACACCGGAAATTGCGTCACTTTCATACAGACACTGGATGAGTACTGTACAGATAACATTTTTAACAAATATATAAATTAAATAATATATATATATATCAAAATTTGATTGTATACCAATTATATTACGAAGATATGGATCGCCTAAGCAGTGTTAGCTGTGGGCTGAACGCCGCCACCCTCATGAGAGACTCATGATCAACATCTGTACGCACCTCTTAATTTTTAAAATTATATGCGGTACATTATTAATGATCACTTGATTAAGAAGCGAAGTATAACACCGTGAGGAAAGCTGAGTGTCTGAGAGTTCTCCATACTTTTCTTAATGGTGTGTGAAGCCTAAAAGTTCGCGCTTGGCCAGCAGGCACACTATGGCCTTAACCCGGTTAATTGTGAAAGGAAATCAGATACCAGCAGTGGGACAGTTATGGGTTGTAATAAAAATGAATGATGACATCATCTATGAGTTCATCGCAAATTAAGTGCAGCAAACAAATTATATGTATATTTTAATCATAATATATAATAATAGGAACGAACCCTCAAATTTATATAGCGTGCCCCGCATTAGGATTTCCAATGTTGCAAATGAGATAATTAGAAATTACAAACAACTAAGATCTGAAAACTAAACTATATGTCACATAAATGTCCTTCGGTCAGGAATCCGGGAACCGTCGTTCCGCAGATAAACCAACTCGGTTTGTACCACCAGAGACACCTAGTCTTCAAAGTTCAAAACATAATATAGATATAATGCTTTGATATCTAGTTATATATAATATACTAGCTGACCCCGCAAACGTTGTTTTGCCATATAAATTATTAATTGTATATATCGCTAATTTTAATAATTTTACTAAAAACAAAATCAATAAAATATTTTTGTTATCCCATCTTTAACACATAAACAAACTGTTTGTTTTGTGTTGGGATGGTTTGCCCATTCGAGAACATGCCACGTATAATTTGGGGTGAACTACCCTTATCACTTAGGGGTATAAAAAATAGATAACAACCTATTCTCAGACCTACTGAATATATACATACAATTTCATCAAAATCGGTCAAGCCGTTTCGGAGGAGTATGGTAACTAAAACTGTGGCACGAGAATTTTATATATTAGATAGATAGTGTCTTAATTGTAGGGAGAACTGGAATTTAGTCATATTTGTAAAATAATCATTTTAATTGCTTGTGACCTTAATAAGTGTGACATCTGTTTTCAGATTACTACAAACAATAGACGCTCCAATGTCACTGCGTAAATTTCCGAGTGGTGCATGCGTCCTCCAGTTGAACAGCCATAGAGATGAAGAAGTAGCTAAAGCAACCAGCGAATTGGTATTAGTATTTCTTATTCACTTCGCTATTTGAATGTTACAAAACTTTCAGCCTTTATAGTCTTTCTGTACCACTTGCACAATCGGGTTCGGTTGATTATACCAAGTTAGTATAGAAATATGTTCTCGGTGTATAAGTTCATCGAAATTTGTCGTTCCCTGCTTGGCAAAAGCTTGAGATAGTTCATCTACATCGATAGATATCGAGATCATAATTAATTTAATGTGACACGATATATAATCGTCTTAACAATCGAAATATACGTTGGATGCGACATGTCAATCGACTGCATGGAGAAGCATCTTTAAATACAATCCTATTTAGAGTCAATCACAGACGAGTCACTACTCTTTAAACTTTCACGGTAAATATACGACTTGTACGGTATACGGTAAACTGTGGAAATGTTAGTTCATAATAAAAGGTAGTTTGTGTGTAATAGAAATGATTTCAAACTCCTCAGGATTATATAAATTGGCTTTTTCTGACGTAGTTTATATATACGATTAGATGTAGATTAGTGCATGATGGTTTTAAAACTAACCTAGATTATTTACAGTTATCACATATGTCAGTTAGTATGTATTACTACTCTCGAAGACGCCACCTTAACGCAAAGTTACTTGAACCAATTTTACTTCAGATTAAAGGTACGTACGTTTCCGCGGACGCGCCGGAAGCCAGCAACAGATACTCATAGCATTTGCAGTCTGACGTTAGTTATAGTCGTATAGGTTGCGAACCCAGCATCACTAACTACAATGACGTCGCGGCTTCACTAACTTACGGTTGTATCTTCGCTTACCCTCAAATAAACAATGAATGCGACCGTCTGTTTGATTGTTTAACTATCTGGACATCTCGGTTGTTACGAATGATGGAGTTCGTTAAGCTTTGGTAGTACGAAACATTTTTTTTTGACGTTTTTAAGGGTGAACATAGCCAATGATTTCCTGATGATAATTTTTCTTCACGAATGCTTGTTATAGTTAAAATGTATAATGTCCGAAATGGTATAAGTTTGAAATGATAGGGTAACTGTACATATGTGTAATCACCGTGTATAGTGTTAACTGTTATTTTAATTTATTTTACAGTTGGAAGCAAACGGCTCCCTTACACCAGTCAAATTATCTCAACTTGCCAACGTCTCCGTCCTACTTGCGCGTGAACGTCTCTATACGACAGAACGGCTCGGACTGGCGTGTCGAGACGAATCAATAGAAGGTCTAGAATTCTATCCAAATCTTTTCCTAACAAAAACCTAATTGTATTATTGTTACTAAATGATGAAGATGTATATATGTGTTAAACTTATGAAAGTAAATTAAAGATTTGTTAATTGATGACGATTTTTATCTTTATCTAGAGATTAATCCTGTAGTATTTTAAAAGACAAATTAAGCACAAATAGATTTTTTTATTTTAGCAAATATTAACGGTCACAAAAGCTTAGTAAGTACACAATATTGAAAGCTAACTACTACAAATTAATTTTACATAACTCTAAATCTTCTTAAATTTCATCTCCATATTTTAAACCTTCACAAAATATGACTTTGGCATTAATACTGTTTAACCTCCTCGATTCATGATTTTATTTATATATTTCTGAATAATATATTTCTTATCTCATCTCGAGATATTAAATTGAAGTAGTTGAAAATATGATATTTATCGGTTATTAGTCACAATATAAAAACCTTTAGTTTTAAAGAGGCTTGTTTGGTTTTTTTTTTTTCAATTTTACATACATTTCTCGACCTTGTGATAAATAGGTGCATTTCAAACTAACCCTACAAAAGAAGTACAGTTCTCATAAGATCTAGGTCACCAATGTATTGCTATTCTTGAAGGACAGTGGCTACATCCTGCGAACAAGTAAAATATAAGGTTGTCTTAACCAATATGCTTCACAGCAGGATTTAAGGTTTGTGGTGATGTATGATCCAAAGAAATTGTGCAAAGGACTACTGATTAATACATTACCAGGTAATCTATACAACTAAGTATACATGTTTCATTGTAAATAGCAATGACAATGCAATCAGATTTCTTGCAATTAACATGAAAACAAACTTGTTGCAGTGGTATTTTTTGTAGTACTCATGATAAGGTGCATCCACATACAAACGGGTGGTCTAAATTCCCTTAATAATATTATGATAAAATCCAACTCTGACACAACTTGATATCATTCATTTACTTTATTACAAAAACAATTGTGATTTTTATTTTGGATAGCAGACAAGCCAAACTGCTAACCTACATGTGTGAAAATTTTAAATTTTCAATAAATACAAATATTTAAAATACAGGCCAAATAAACCCAAATTTTAAAAGAGCCATGGCTCTCAAAATCCCCCTTATTATTAATCATATTATTAAAATATATTATTTCAAAAACACTACAACAAAGCTATAATTTTCATTTGTATGCAAAACCTACAAAAGCACTGGGTACAGTAATAACATTATTTAGATGAGAACTAAGCAATATTAATATATATGAATAACTCATAATTATAAATTGGCCCTGCTTATATGAATTGGTTTAGTTTCAATTTTATTGAGAGAATTACAATTATTCTTTTACAGTATACATGAAAATAGTTGCATAACTTCCGTGCTAATCAAGTAAGGTTACTTCTGTATAATTAATTTAATAATTATATTTTGATACTTAACATGGAGTCCTTTGTACTGGCAATTCTTCTTCAAGTTCTTGCAATTTATTTAAATGGTAAAATATTGCTGTAGTAAAAAGCACATTAATAATAACATTTCAAAGCACATTTTACAACAATTTTTTTTGAAAGCTTGGAACATAAAATGGCCAAATAAACAAAAAAACCTAGTTCTACAATTTATTTATGTGGAATGTTAATACTCAATTGCACTTTTGAAATCTTTAGGTAGCTGCTGCAACTTGCTACAAAGTTCCCATGCTTTAAAATCATCCGAGGACCTTATATTATCAATGAAGAATTCCACTCCCCTCACAAAGGGAAACAACAGTTCATCATTGATAACCTCCGAAAGGCGGTGCAGATATGCAATATTCTTTGCAAGTGTTTCTTTTATTTCAACAGTTAATGGACGTTTGTTGCACTCTACAATATCCAGCTGAAAAAGTGAAATATTTAATTATTACTGAATATAAACAAAAAAATGTCTGTAAAATACTACCACTAAAAGGTAGACTTTGCAATCAAGAAAAGAAACTGCTTTGTCCTCAAATTAATATACTAATCATTTTCCTTAATTTGTAAATCCATAAAACTAGTCACAATAATAATATTTTAACAAAAATTATGTGGTAACAATATTTTTTTCACATGAACCAGTTATAGCACACTCCAAAGACAATGTAAGAAAAAAATATTTATAACCTTCTCTTCAATTGTGTTAACTTTCAGGCCAAGATATGTATTTAAGCATTCAGATAATGACTTTACAGTTTTAGGTAAAGTTCCAGTTTTATTCTTTCTGATGATTATGTCGCCAACCTGAAATATATGTTAAATAAACTCGTAAAATAATGGAACACATGTCAAATAATTGTATATTACTAGAGTATTCAAACTTTGTGAAGATTTACAAAAAATATCTTACCTGGGTATCAAATACAGAATTCAATTTCACATTATGTTTGTGACTTAAACAATCTGAAAGTTTTCTACAGTCATGGACAATCTTTTTTGGGCTTTCGCCTTCAAGTATCTGCCTTAGACCAGCATTAAATGCATGATATTGCATTACTTGAATGTCAAATATGTAGATCTGGTGTGGAGTGGATAAAACCAAAAATGGCATTTGACATTTTCTTCCCATGCTTGCACCATCATTACTGATAGCTATATAATTATATGTATTCATTTCTTTTAATGCCTCATGAAACTGAGCATCAACTTGATTTATGAAAATGAACTTCTTGGATATTTTAATAATGTCCTCACATTCTTTCTGTGTTATTTTCAAATATGTGTGCTGGTCTGATTCTTTAAGTTTCACAATATCTGTGACTTCAGAGTTGTAATAGTGACAGACCCCATCAGTTTTATATCCTTCAGACAATTCCTTAACATTGTACAGAGAAATCTTACTCTTATCCTTAGTAATATTGTAGAATCGACCTTCAAATATTTCAGAGTCCTTGGTATGAACTTGTAGTAACTCTCCTTTCATGTAAAGATTATCCATTTTTTTGTGATTGAGGTTTAACGGTAATAAATCCTTAATAATTAGTCTTTCTTTACTGGCTTAACAGGAGGTCTATCTGCTTCACTGTAAGCCCTGTAGATATATAAGCCTAGAGTGACGTGCAAAACTACTACAGCTACAACAGCAGAATAGACACTGCTTGTAACCGGCTGCAGTCGTAGGACACCATCAAATAATATAATCTTTACGACGAAGAATGAAAGAACCGGCACAACGATGATGAACAAACAGTATTTTATCACTGTTCGAAAGACTTGAAAGTCGGGTAATTCCTAAAAAAAAATAGGTTACGTTCTTGTTACATACAGGACAATGAAATAAAGGACTTAATTGATATTACAAATACTTACATTTGCTTTCCCTTCAATCATTATAAGAGAAAAAAAATAAAATAAAATAATTTAATCACTTAATATTCCAAGCGATTCATCAGCTAATTCACAGAGAATTATTATTTAATCGTACAGTACATACAGCGCGTTGTTAATAAATTCCCCGTGTCTCACTTCGTTCTTAGCAATTTAGGCTATGACATAGACTCTATGGTTTTTCATTTGCGTGACATGAAAAGACAGGATATATTACCCTACATATAAGTTACTCTATGGAATATATTGAGAAGGGTGAGCAAATGAAAACACAAGTAGATTATACAATTATCATACTATCATAGAAAAAATCCCTAAAAAAAGAAATTTGACCACTTCGATAACCAATAAGTAACTATTTAAGAAATTTTTATCTTTCCTCGTTTTATTCCATTTATTGACTCTGAAATAAAAAAGAAAAAACGATTTTAGCAATATTATTTCTGTGAAAATACGAAGGAGTCTTACAATACATTGATCTCTTCGCTGTAATTTCGTTTTATGCTTCACTCGTAGTACCGTACTTGAATACCTGCTTGTGTATTTATTTTCATATTCGCAGGTACTAAATGTAATGAATTGCAAAATATGGTAAAAATATTGTGAATGAAGTACATCTTTAATGTAGAATCATATGTTGCAATTAATTTTATTTAATGAAAATTTGATGATTAATTTTGAACGATTAATTTACTTTAATATTTTTTCTTGAGTAATTTCAAAACTATTTATATTTATATGCAGGTGAACTATCAGACTTCGAATATTTTTCGAAATTCTTCTTTACTTTGAAGTTGCTTCGCACGTGCGTTTAGACTTTAAACATCCTAATTATTGCTTCATTAGAAGGATAGCTAATACGTTAATTTATACTGCTTCTGTCTGTGATCATAATATTGTGCTCTTTTTGAAAATAAACTACCATAAAATTATTTCTTCGAAGTTGGTTATTGCAAACACTTCGAACCTCAAACTACGCCACCGCTTCAGTAAATCCCAATCGTGAGTCGTCCCGGAAGAGGAAGCGGCAAGATACCCCCAAGGAGCTTTTTTTTTTACTCACACATACAGAAAGCACTTATGGCTATATATTTAGCTCATATCCAAGCAGTCTTATCTTTAAAGTAATCATTGAGTTTTAATACCCGCTATTTTATAGAAATTCACGTAAAATAAATCTGTCAAAGTCCATGGGCGTCAAATCGTTTTTTATATTGGACAAATCGTTGTCGATGGCATTTACACAGTTTTATCGTAACTTGTGTCCGACGACGACTTATGATCGCTACCGGTATGTATTATAGGGATGTTATGGATATGAAATTTCGTATCTGGATATGGACACGGATATATGAATAACATTTTACCGGTTTCGGTCACGGATGTGAAATTATTTCGGATTATCCCACTGTTTCGCATAATTTCGGTTACGGATATCAGATGATTTACGACCTGGAAAAAACAACAACACAGCAGTAACAGTAAACACACAACAGTAACAGTTTGACTTCATTTCTAGTTATTATGTAATATAATGATCACAGAAACAACAATAGCTTTAAAGATTAAATAATAAAAACTATCTAAAATTGTAACGACGGCGAAAATCTGTCATAACATATTTTATTTAGACTCTGCCGCTATCCGAAATTATCCGAAACTATTTTATCGGATTCGGTTACGATTACGGTGCTCCATAATATCCCTGAGGTA
This sequence comes from Megathymus violae, assembly GCA_003671415.1. Taxonomy (NCBI): domain Eukaryota; kingdom Metazoa; phylum Arthropoda; class Insecta; order Lepidoptera; family Hesperiidae; genus Megathymus; species Megathymus violae. Next base: position 4,744,306 of record PDGT01000010.1, read on the forward strand.
TTATACTTTATGATCGCACAGTTTATGCTATAAAATAAACTTGTATATGTATACTTGTATATATATGCTCTATTATTATATGCTCGTAAGCATGTACTCGTAAGTAAAATAGTATATGCTCGTTAGTCACGTGCCACGTGAATATGTTTTCCTTAAGCATATAATTATGTGAAATTATTATTTCGTTACCTTCAATTTGAGAACGATATCGTCGCAAAATTTCCTAAATTATCGCCCTGTAACATGTAAGACGATATCGCCACTTACCATCAGGTGCGAATGTAGTCAAGCTTGAAAAAAAGTGTGGAAATACTTATAACCCACAAAATGCATAAAATTTGAAAACTTTTGCGATGTCTTAAAAAATACTTCTGTTAAAACATTATTTATTACTAAACTTATAATTTTCATGCAATTTTAACAAAAAACCATTTATGAACGACTAGTAAAATTCAAAATACATTAGTAGAAGTTAATATTTTCTTTTCTACCAGTATATAGTATATGTGTCTAAAATTTTACGCTATTTTATTATGGTGAAATAATATAATTACACCAATATTATTTACTTCTCTACGGCAATGCTGTGATACAGTAAAATGAAAGCATTTCTATGTGTAAATTAATCTATGGTACAAACTTTCACAACTTTACGGTCATTGAACACAAAACGGCGTGATAAATCCCCTTTATGCGTTTTAGAATTCCTCATTTTTATGTCAGTATGTGACATTCGGAGCACATGACACCTCCGGACACGGTTTAAGATTAACGGCCTGAAGCAGGTAATGTGTATTCGCAATGGGTTTAGAAGACACGCGCGGTAACTCAGTAGTAAAAACTTATTAGTAGAATCATACACCTCATCTTAAAATTTACATCTGTGTCGCCTGCTACACTCAGCGTGATGTGTTTGCATATATACAAATATAAAACTACCTGTGATCTATTTATTTAGGTTGTTATCATGATTGACTACACTGTCCGACATTTTTTTATTTTGCAAATGAAATGGCATGACCAGCAACTACCTAAGCTTTGTTAATTTTTACACAATCGGTAGATATAATAGATACAGTATTTTATTTAAAAACTCTAAATGTTGTTGCTTTTCCTTGTATTAACGTAATTAAAAATTGTACAATAAACGCTTTTAAATAAACGGTCACATGCCCATTTTCCTACGTTGCAGGTGGACTTGCACAATTAAGACTTTATAAAGAGCCATAATTCTAAAACAAACGTTTATCTGTCACATAAGTCTCTGCCCCAGTGGGGATCGAACCGGGGACTATTAGCTTAGCAAGCTGGATCAGTAGCAACTGAGCTATAAGGTCGTCAGTTGAATGCTCAACAATGTTAAGGGTTGACTGGTAGAGAATGCCACTAAACTTTTAGTATTTCCATTATAATAATAAATAATAAATTAATAAAAATAAAATTCTACGGAATCCATTGCTGATGTAGTGGCATTCGTTAGCTTTTTAACAATACAGTTTCGTTTAGAACACATATTTCCTGCTTTTCTGATCAGTTGATGTTCTGTCTCTATTACTTATAACCATATTTAAAATTATCAAAATAATATCAATATTTAGTACAACTGTAAAATGAATAAATTGCAACATAGTTTTCTATTCATACTTTTTGTAAGTTATACTAATGAATTTGTGTAATGAAACAAAATGACATCATTGTTAATACTAAAATCCATTAAACATTATTTATAATCAATATTTATGTTTAGGTACTAAAAATAATGTGTAAATCTACGTGTTGTTGTAAGTTTCATGTGTTCAACAGATCGAGAGCATTGGTACATTTATCAATTTTAACGAGCTTCATAAAAGTATATTTTGCAATGGAAAAATCTAAACTTGTTAAATTTTAGCGATGTTAGATAAACAATAAGTTGCGTTACTTATATTTATATAACTGATTTTTTTCCAAACTCTGATTTCAATTTTATTTTCTAGGTCAGAGCCGCTTCTAATGGGATTTTCGACTTGAGTGGTGTAAAAAATAAAATACTACAGTGGAAAACACAAAAGCTCACTGCTTTATGTCCATCAAATGGGCAAGTCATAAAAAAATTGGTTTTCAAATTTGTATATTTTTTTTATTATCTACTTAAAACCTTCTGTTACAGAGCACAACTGCAATATTTACTAAACTTGGTATGTAGCACAGCGCAGCCCACGAATGTTACCATTAGAGATGCTTGTATTACATGTTTTTCTCAAGTTACATCCATGCCCGAGGTAAATTACGAAAACAACAAATTATTATGTAATTTTTTGCCCATCAAAAACTTTAAAGCCACAAAATTGTTTTACTTTTATTTTAGCGAAAGTTCAACGTTGAGCGGTATTTTTATGAAACTTTTAAAACAACGCTCAGTTTTTTTCAACTGGTTATTTTTAATTTACTAATAAACGTTTTTATTACGTTTCAGGGACCACAGGAACTTAATGCTTTGAGCGTATGCGCTGTGCAATATTTTACTAATACATCATACGCCAGTTGTGCTGTGGCAGCTATGGTAAAAATAATGTATTTTATACTGATTATTACTACTGTACTTGGTCTTTGTTTAATTTTCTTATCGACGACACGGGGTTCGTCAACTAAAAAAAATACTTTGTTGTTAATCAAATTTCACGTTAATCTCAGATTTTTTTAAATTAAAAGATACTTTACCTAAATATTATATAGTAGTTAATTGTCCTCTTTTTTTATGCCTTGGGCATGCAAACGAGCAGACGGGTCACCTGATGGTAAGTGTTCACCGCCGCCCATGGATACTAGCAACAACAGGGGCGTCACCAATACGTTGCCGGCCTCGAAGGAAATGATAGACCCGCTTCTTGAAGGATCCCATGTCACTGTCCTCGCTTAGAAATAGCACCTACATTGTTAAAATTACATATATACATTTATATCTTTATTATTTATGGACGGATTGACATGAAACGAACTTTTTAGTAAATATTAAGTGAAACTTACAAACATAAATAAAAACCGTAACAAAATCGGTTACGCCATTTCTGAGATTAGCGCGCACAAACGCACAGACAAACAGTAAAAAAAATTTGCGAATTCTCTAGTCTGCCAATTCGGATATACCCAATTTGGTGGACTTAACGATTATGATATTGTATATTGATTTCATGTTTAATGTGGTGGAACATAAACAGAGGTAACGAAACTTTTACAGACGTTAGCAACATCGGCGTTAAATGTGCAGCCTTCTGGGTGCTATATGGGTTATTGTGATTTTGTGCGATGTCTAAGAAGAACCAATTCAATAAATTTGGTAAACTCAACTTAGCCGTTCATTTAAATTTACATAATTATAAATGTAACGTTAATGCGTTATTATTTTGTGTATGCTTATTGTGTTTTAGATAACACAATGCACCCGTGAAGCAAGAACCGGAGTTAATATTACTGTTGATACCGATAATGTAAGATTTTATACGAATGTAACGTCATGTTTACTTGCGAAAACGAGATGTGGAACGTACAATCCAATAACCGGAGAACCTCAAACTCCAGGATATACATCGTCGGGCTCGCGAGTGAGCAACGCTCTTCAGTTTTCTGAAGCCGGGGAATTGCGGATACTTGCTTTTTCAATTTCAACACCTGTATCATATTCTTTTTGCTCGACTTCTGCTAATTTAACACAGACTAATTGGCTTAATAATATTTGTTAATTATTTCCTTAGAGTTTAAAAAGTCTACATGAAATAAGCACTTTCCTATTTATTTTATTGTTATATAAGTTCACCTCAATTTATAAAACTGCATCACATTACTATTCCAATAATTAAGGGAGAATTTATCTATATTTTTTTAAATAGAAAGAAAGCTAGCAGTTATTTTATACGTGTGAATAACAATAAACCCCTCCTCGGTACGATTCAAAAAACTTACGCCTTTCGTTGATAAAAATGTAATTAATTTTTATTACACATTAAATAAATAGTATGTTTATCCCATCTTATTATTTTAAGAATCTTATTTCCTATTATACTAGATAAAAGCAAATTATTTATTGCAATAGGCTCAGGTTCGCAATCTAAGCGATGTCAACTGCCCTTGCAACAGAATATCCTCAGTGAAAGTTGCTATTCCCTATATTGCGAGAACAGATCAATTGGCCGGGATGAAAACAATCCTAGCCATCCTAAGTAATAATTTATAACATAAGATACAAATGGCTATTACATGATAAGTTATGTGCACTGACAGACAACCAGACAGATAACAAGAGAATGAAAAATATTTAAGGTACTTAACCCTTTACCGCATATGGTGCTAAATATGGAACATTCTCAACAAATCGCCGTAGATGACTAGATATGCCATCTATACCACAAGTTAAATAATCATAACCGTGTTTACAGTATGCTGTCTAAAATGGCGAAAAGATGTCACTAGTGTGGGGCTATTAAGTGATAGTAATCAATCAGTAAAACAGTTGTAGTCGCCATTTTGACGGTGTGTGATATTCAAAGAATTCGAAATACATTTTCTTAGTGTTATCTTGAGTTATTATCTAAATTTTTAAAATATTATAGGAGAAAAATGGATCCTCGGCGTTTTTATGGCAAAACCCGTGAGTATAGACACCAAAATCATTATTCTATAATCAATTGAAGTAGCGTTCCAAATTTGTAACATCATGTAATAATGTCTTGATTCACTTTTCAAATATGGAACTTCATGCGTATGGTAATAATATTATTTGGTATATTATGCACTGTAATGTACTTAGTTATTAATTTATTGCAGATAATATGGTTACTTATGGTATGATTGGATAATGAGGCCATCAACACATAAACATAATTCTGGAAAGCAGTGACAACGAAAATATATCAGATGATAATGATTATGGCAATCCAAAACCTTTACAACATGTGTTCATACCTGAGAGTGAAGAAGACTGTAGTGATATTGAATATTAATATGAAGTAGTAGAGGATGATGAATTGAGCAATCAGCCATCCACATAAAATATTTCAAAACAGAAAAAGAAAAATAAATTGGTGTGGTCTGATGAAGATATAAAATATGATGAGTCGCATATTCCTTTTCAAGGATGTGAACAGCTTCCGGATGAAATAATGCAGCTAGATACACCAATGAGATTCTTCAGATATCTTTTTCCTTCATCGGTAATAAATTTGATAGAAAAGGAAAGCAACATATATGCAGCTCAAATTTCACCAGAAGGCGATGAAGACTAGATTTGCCTCAAGTAGATATAGCTAAAGATGGTTTCAATTATTGGCCTGAGTGGAAGTCAGATCGCCAAACATGTAAAATGGAAGCATGCGGTCAAAAACCACAAGTAATGTGCGTAAAGTGCAAAGTTTATTTGTGCTTGTGTTAAAGATCGTAATTGCTTCATAAGATTTCATACTTAAACAAATAACGAAAATGAAAAAAGAAGATATAATGAATAAGATGTAATAAAAACAATATTTTGAAGTCTCAACTCAACTCAAACTCGTCTCGTCACGTCACGTCGATGTCGATACTCTTATATTATTAATAAAAGAACTATTAAGTATTCAGTTTTTGTTTTACTTCTTTTAACACTAAAGCATAATGTACCATATCTAGAACGACAAAAGTTATATGCGAAAGTGCATGTAGATCCAAATCTGAAAAAAATTGTTTTTTAGAAATGACTTTTCCAAAATTAGATTTAGATTTTGTATTCTATTTTTTCCATGTTTTATTTTACCTATTTTAAAACGTATTTTTTTAAGAGATTTAAAATTCCATGCGGTAATGGATTAATTGGGTAACTTAATGTAGATTTGATCCAATTCTTTTTTTTATAAGTAAATATTGAATGGACATAGTTAATAGAACATTATTTAGATTTATTATTAATGTTTAATGAGATAAAATAAATTATGCCTGTTCTTGTAAATGTAATACGTAGAAGTGAATAAATAAATAAAAAATCTAAGTAATCTTCAGCAACATTACAATTTGCAGATTTGGTAATGAGGATGAAAAAATTATCCACAATATCTGCATTGCAATAACTCGCTTCTCTTTAGAAGTTCATATACATATACAATTCTAGGCGGAAAACTAATCTTGCCTTGCTCAATCAAAGAGCCAGAGTTTAAGAATATAATTCAATTATTATTAACGATAGATCTTTGGGATTAAATTTAAAGACAATGGTTTGGCTACAAAACATAATTATCATAATCAGGACGCAGCGGTTCGTTGAAAAAATAATAATATTAATGGTTTATAGCTGTTTTCCAAAACATTTTCAACAGTTTGTCAAATTCACAACGATGTAGAATACATACGCTTGATGGTTTAATGTAATGAATTCTTCACTAGGGGAGTGTACCTTATTTATCTGTGAACTTATTAATATACACTGACAAAGTACAGCAATGTGTTATTACAATTACTGTCAATAATGTCGATGCTTTGTCAAGAATAATGTCAATTTTGTTATGTGAAATTCGAATGAAATGTTATTGAACTGAAATTGAATAAAATAAATGTGTTTTACATTGATAAATTTTCTTTGAGTCGATAATTAATTGTTATTCGCCAGGAACACAAACTTTGTAAGTTTTTTGTATTTTTGAGATGAATGATTTGATGAAAATTTTGTTGCTAAGAACTTTTAGTAAATTATTATCAGTATTTCTTATAAAAAACATGACTGACTCTCATTCTTATTATGAAGGAACCCAAAATATCAAAACTAATCGAAAAATTAAATAGTATATCAACAATATCTTACTTTTATTGTTTAAATTAATTATTCATATCTTATTTATATGATATATACTTAAGTGGTAGTCACAGATCTTGTTTACTTAGCGGAAAGTGGCAACTGTGTTCGACCTACAGAAGTAATCAAGTTTAAACTTTTAGTCTATTTGAAATTGTACATAAATGTACTGTTACACCTGAAGATTCCCCAATTGATTATATCTTACATGTTCATTATAAGACTCCCTTTAGTCTTATCTATACATATAATGGATTTCTAACTGATTGCTTTCTGTACATTAAGGATATATGAAAAAAAAACTGTTATGAGGGGCCGTTATTAATGCAACAGAACCCAAAACAATAGTTGTTAGAATTACGTCTTTGTCTGTGTGTTTGTTCGCACTAATCTCAGAAACAGCATAACCAATTTCGTTCTGGTTTTCACTAATGTATTGCCGTAAACATCACTTAATACTTAAAGTTGTTTTATTGCAATCCATCCATAAATAATTATAATCACCACATCTGGAAATTTACTGTAATAAATAGGAACTTTATTGTATGAACATGATATATAACACAAAGAAAAAAATAAAATAAAAGAGAAACTACAAATATGATTTTTATATTCTATAGGTGTGTTGTTATTCCATATCTATTGGAACAATTTCTGTGCACTAATTAATATGTTAGTGTAGATAAAGTTTTCTATTAACTTAATTTTCACTTTAAAATACAAAGCTCCACCAATAATTTCAATGGGTTGTGACCTTTTAATTGAAAGTTCAGAAGGACCTGCTCCTTATGTAAATAGTTGAATTGATTAATTTTTTTTATGTCATAGTATGTTTACTGTATTATCTGCTGAAAGTAAATAATATGTTATGTATAAATATATAATATGTATAAATATTGTGTCAAGTAAAGTCTATATGGCCAATGTCACATATAAATTATAAGTAGTCAAGCAAGTCAGGTCAATTTAAACTAGGTAGCAACAATTGTAAATATTTTTTTAATATTCCTTTGTTTTGGATGAAGTTTTAAGCTATTAATTTCAGTTATTATTATTTAATTGTTTGATAAGTTATATTAGAAGAATAAATATAATCACTTCAAACAAATACCACTGGAGCAGCATGCTGGAATATGCTCCAAAAGCTTTGAAGAGAAACTTTGCAGTGAGCTACTTATGGTTGCTAAGTCAGCTTAAGCCAATTAGTAAGATTGACTGTAAAGAAGATGTAAACACAAAAGTCTTCACTTCTGTGATGTTTTATATATTTAAAATTATCCTTGGTATATTTGGGGGATTATAATGATAGTAATTATAATGCATTATATAAATTATTTATACTGACTATTTCCCTATTTACTAAGTTAAAACTACAAATGAGTTGTTATTAAATATATTATTTAAAATTATAATATATAACTATCTTAAACCTCAAACCTCATTTATAATGTTGATCTTAATGAGAAGCCGTTTCAAAGTATTATCAACATCATTATCATGATCATCACAACCCACAATTGTCCCACTGCTAGGCTTAAGGCTCATCAAGTGAGGTTAGTTTCTGTCACCAAAGCAAGTGATAATTATTAAAATCTTATACATACAAAATTGAAAAATTAGATGTATCTGCTGGTTTGAATCCTGGATCTCCTAGACAGATTATCAGCATTAAAATCACTAGAGTATTACTACTTTAGTAGTGCCAAGTTTATAATATCTTATATTATGAGCTTTTATTCACAAATTGATGTAGCAGAAGAGATTTTTCGATTAATTCTTAATTTTAATCTCAGATACAGCTTTCTGTAACTGGTTCTTTGTATTTCTTGGCTTTTTCTTGACTTTTTTCCTTCTAGTTTGAATAGAATCATCTGAATCTGATTGGTCAGATACCATTACAGTATGTCTTGAATGAGATTTTTTATTCTGTACAGCAGTAAGTACAAATGCACTTTTCCGAAAACTGGATCTTGCTTGTTTGTTATCCCCATAATTTCGCCTTTGTGTTACAGTTTGAGTATTTCGAGGAATTTCGGTAAAACTAGTGTTGTTGTAATTCATCATCTCTGATTTTGTATGTTTTAATCTGAAACATCAATTTCTTGTATTAGACAAATGTGTATATATGTTAATGATTAGACCTTATTGATTCCTTATCTTTTACTACTTCAGTACTTTTGTTTTATAAAAATACATACTTTCCTTTTTTCTTGTTAGTTTTGGCAACTTTATTTATTGGCTCCAATATGTCATCAGAATTTGGCACTTTGAGAGAAATCTTCTTTGTTTTCGATTTTTTCTTTTTCTTTTCTTCTTTATTTCTCTTTTGCTCACATTCCATTTCTTCTAATTTCTTAGAACAGGATCTGTCAGTAGTGTAACATTTTTAATACATTAATGTAGTAGGGAAGTATTAAATGATATTTTCAACTTACCTAAGTAAGGCTTCGCTATCTGTAAAGTATGAATTCATGGCAAAGGTGGATATGCCCCATGACAGTGGACCTTTTTCTTCTCCTTGAATGCCAGTCCATACATTTTTCCTTAAGGAGTTTAGTTTAACTTGTAGTTCTAAAGGCTGCGTATTTCTACTTTTTTGATCAGACAAACATCTATATGTAAAAAAACATTTCGTGGAATTAATTTTTATGACGTAGTATTAATAGTAAACCACGTTATCACAAAAACTAGGCTGCTTACTTAATAAACCAAGTTGTATTAACTAAGTAAAGGTTGAAACAGAAATATATTAACTATAGAGGTTTAGCAGAGGTAAAATCACATTACGAACATAGAAAGACATTTCACGTTTTCCCCTTATTTTAAAATTTTACAAGTGCTTTTGATAGCAATTCAAGTTCATTTGCTACCTACTAAAATATATTACTTACTTTGGTGCATATAATCGCCTAAACTGATGCCATAAAACATATTACTTACTTTGGAGGAGGTAGTCGCCTAAACTGATGCCAAGATGCTGGATTTAATTTTTCCTTGTCTGTTAATTCATTAAACATGGATACACTGCGAGGTCTCCCATACTTATTTGGATTTTTTTCTTTATCAGAATTGAATGGTGACTCATTTGTCTACAAAGTAATTAACAATGTTACATTTTTGTTACTTTCCATTTGATAAGACTTATACTCTGCAAATATATTACCGGTGCTCTTATTATTTTCAGTTCTGGTGGCATTTTCTTTTTTCGTCTCGGCTTTTGATTACTAGACGAATGTAACAATTTATGCACTTTTCTTATTGGGCTAAGGTATTCCTCATAGGAATCGCAATCATCAGATTGCGATGGCTCACTTATGGCATCCGATGTCATATCTATTGTCGCTCTAGAAACCTATGATTAACAATTAGTGATTAGAATATATTATATTATGACCAAATTAAGTCCTCAATAGTATAATATGTAGGTACCTGTAATGTTTGTCGTTTCGTTTTTTTCTTCCTTATTTTACTTATTTTTTCTAAAGTCATCCGTTGTTTTTTTGAGATCTAAAAAACAAGTAAATATCTTAACAAAAAAATTGGCTTTACTTTGAGGAAGATGAACTTCTTGGTTTTATTTCCTATTTTTTAAACCTATAGTATTTTTTCTTGAAATTTAAGCGAGACCAAACAATAAATATCTCAAACAAAAAATAAATTTTCCAAATCGGTTAATAAATGACGGAGTTCTGAGGTAACAAACATACGAATATACGAACGGATTAAGAACTTCCTCCTTTTTTGAAATAAATAAAAAACCAGTCAAGTTACTTTATTAGATACCTTAATTATTTAGGGTAGTTGCTATAAACTTACGTCCTCCATAACTTCTTTAACAAGTTGATAATTAGGCGACGGAGGTGGAGCTGGTTGTATAAAAGTCACTTTTTCTCTTACATTGCCAGCTTCTGAACTGCTACTAGATGTATCGCCTTCATCGCTGTATCAAATAAAATGTTCTTGTATTTTTGTGAAATATTTTTTTTATGAATGTTGTATAAAAATAATTGCAAACCTGGAATAATCTGACAAATCTATATTAGTTGGTTCATCGGCATTTGATCCCTCTTTAAGTAATCTTGTAACAATTTTGGTTCTCAGTCTTTCTTTGCTAGGATCGTCGTCATAAAAATCTAGCAGAGTTTCACAGAACGTCCGCCCGAGACTTTCATAATCTTGAACAGAAAAATGAGTTGACATTCTACTGCCTAATTCTGAACCCCCGAAAGAAGCTTCCATAGTGTAACTGTTTGCCACTCCTAGCATCCATACAACCACTCTTCCAGTGCCTTCTTTACTTCGTTGTATTCTAAATTTGCAGTTTTCAAAAGAGAACTGAAATTCAAACACTTAGTATCAGATTGCTTTTAAATTTGTTATAAATTTTACTAAAAATGTCACTGCTTGAATCTGTGGTAGTTGTTAATTTTGAAATATTTACTTTGTCTGCAGCGTTTTTATGAAGCATCAATGGAAAAACTTGTTCCTGTAAACGTTTGTCCGAATTTCTACGACTTTCACAACCATATATAAAAACATTATGTTTTCGTGAGTGTGCATGTAAGTCAACATACATAGCTACGCCGCACTCTTCTTGTAACCTGAAATAAAAAAAATATATCATTTTATATACGAAAAGAATGATGGCTACGCACTATATGCAAAACTATGTTTACCTTCGTATCATTACTTTAGTATGCCAAACAGAGGGATAGGTTTCTCTTATTACTGTACGGTATTGTCTGTTGAGATCCTTTCCGGTTAATGAACAACGATTGTTACCGACAATAACCTGCAATGTAGTGTTTGCATCAATGTATTTATAATAAATGTTTTGAATGACGAGAACGTTATCTAGGTCACTCACACCATCCGGGTTTAGCATCGGTACCAGTTTGAATATAAATTTTTCCCGTAATTCTCGGGCTTGATTTGAATCTCCGGTTAAATAATCCATAAAACCTTTCATCATCCATGAAGAGGGTGTCTCGCCTGGGTGGACACGAGCTGTTATTATTACAGCCTTTTTCTTCTAGAAGAATGAACATAATCATTAAATGTGAATTGGTAAAACTGAAAAAATAAGTACATACTTTTTTATTACCTGTTGCTCTATTTCGCTTACATTCTGTGGTGCAGTAATCGTTAAATAATAAACATTGTTTCCAGCTAAAGTTCGACAAAGAAGCCTTAACTTTGAATAAGTCGACTTGACTGGATGCGCTTGTAATCTTGAGAGGTATTCTTGAAGATCAGAATAGGTGTATGGATAACAATGTGCCATGTAAACAGCATCGTCTGAATGCGGAAATTCTATATTGAACGTTAATGTATAACTGGGAAACTGTTCTTCTTCTTCAGAACTAAAATCAATGAATACTGCAGTAATCGTTATCGAATATAATCTTAAACATCTAAACAACATTTTTTATTCTATGCTATTTGTAAAATTCGGTGAATCATTACAAGATTTACGTTTACCCCGAACTCCACTTCTGTTTGATAGAATATAAAAAATTAACATGGGTTGATAACATACGTGGAATCATTTTTGTAGTATGCGATGTTATCACCACACCGTCGCCAACCGATCGAATGCATTTGAGCGTCCTTCGTTGAATATAATAAAGGTCGCATGCCCTCGTTGTATAAGCTTTCTGCTTTAGATAAATTTACAATTGAAAACCTGTAACATGAAAACATTAAAACATTCGACTGTGTACAACTTTAAAAATTTGAGGAGATGATAAATATTGTGAAATTGCAGAAAAATTATCTCATCGAGTAACAAAATAAGCTCTTTTCCTTCGCCCCTTGTGTATATCCAGCTCTCCTTTGTTTTAAGAATATAACCCAAAACTACACGAACCTTTCCTATTTAGAAATCTAAGAATGTCATTAAATTGATTCTACGCTACTCCATCCTAAATTTCCACTTTATCACGTTACTTGCAAAGCTCCTATTTTAATGTTACCTGTACATTGTCTGCTTCTTCGTATTAGTCACTCTGAAATAAAACCATTGCATATGTCGATTTGTGTATAAATCAGTACGAAGATGCAATTCGTAATAGACTGATGTTATACGAATTGCTTTAGCCAAATTTCCGCTTTCGAAACGAGATTCAAATCTTAATTCATCTTCGCCACCAGCACTAGTACACGCAGAGAGATACAATCGCGAACCTCCTACGGTTGACCGACTGAACTGAAAAATAAGTTTAATATTGTCTGTAGGACTTCAGTCCTTAACGTGTGACTTATAATTTAGATAGTACAATGAAATCATACATATTTATCTACTTAGGTATATTTTTCTGCAAATAAATAGGTATATTTTTCAAATTATTGTATACTGCGAATACTATCGGGAGAAAAAAAAATGAAAATTGAATTATATTTGTTCTTAATTTACAACTACTTAGATCCTTCATATTGTAAATCGGTTTGCGATAACCCAACAACCAACTTGAACGGAAATGAGCATTGCTCGACTGAAACAAAGCAACTCACATAATTTACCGCGCTCATTGGGTAGTACTGAAAGATTACCGTGCCAGCATCTTCGCCTACGGGTTGTGGTTTTAATTCTTTTCCTGTAGGCACATAATAAGGTTCTGGAGATGCGGGAATCCATGTTACGTGTTGTATTTTCTCCTCCATTACCTTCATATTTAGAAATAAAAAAAAATATTTTAAATTATACCTGCAAAAAGCTCGAATTGCTATCTGGCAGAAAGTATATTATTATACAATTAGTTAGTTATTTAAGGATCCAAGCTGAAAGAAAATGAGACAGAAAAAATACTCGCAGTATTGAGAGATAGCTGTTATTGGAAAAATTATTTCGAAAAAGTATATTAATGAAGTGTGGCTTAAACGTGTCTCTCATACATGTAATTTTAGGCATCAAATTATTATTAGGATAGAGATTATTGAGGGAAACACTAAATATATGTCTGAATATCTGTTTTCATTTGTGGATTTGGGGTTGAATCCTCACCATTTTTAAAATTACGTACGCATTTGAAACATTTTGAAAACTATTATGGTATAGCTTTCATGCTTAAAATTTAACTGTAAAGCGCGGAAACTTTTTTGTCTATCAACCCGTAAATGATCAACGTGATTCCCTGAGAACGAAAGTATCGAGCAACTTTGGGATGCTAGAGTTAATGATTTACAGATACGTTTATCGAAATATAATTAACCTAGTTTTAATTTATTGATAAAATAAAATATCTTTCACTGTAAATTAATTTAGTGATTTATTTTTTGATGTTATTAGCTGACAAACGAGCAGACGAGCCACCTGGTGATAAGTGGTCATTGTCACCGATGAACATTAGTAACACCAATGGCATCACTAATGCGTTGTCGCCCAAGAAAGAACAAGAAATATAATATATATTGTTATATAATTTACAAGTTGTACCTGACACTCCGATGGCCATCGAGGAGCTTGCTGAGGACAATCGAGTTCTTTCGGTAGCGCAAACAAATCGCGTGGCTCCTTGAGTTTAGCTGTAGTTCTGAATGTTTTTATATCTGTGTTAATTTCTAATTGATTCGTTTTTATATTGTTTTGAAGAAAATTAGATATAAATGTACCTGTAACAATAATAATTCCGTATTTTATGTTATTACTGAATATTGATAACCCATTAAGGTAAGATTGTTTGATTAAAACATATATTTATATTGAAGCGCCGTATACTTTTTTATATGGTTGTAGAACTTATTTCAGCTGCGTACAAATGTTTAAAGATATGTTGTACATTTTTTCATTTATTTAATCGGCCTAGAAGACCCAACTTGCAATAATGCTTATTAGGTGTTGATAGCGTTCGATATACATAAAAGTATATATATAAATAAAAGGTACAGCTTTAGAAATGTTTTGATTTACGAAATTTGTTGATTATTTATAAAGATGGAAATTACAGATTATCTGACGAGAAATTTCGTTGTTTTTGGATTAGTTCATGAGGTTAGCAAGCATCTTACTTTTTGGTCGTCAATCCTTCTTGATGTTTAGCGCATTGGTAATTGATTTATTGTTAAGGGAATTGACAACTGTGTTGATCACTTGCCGTCAGGTGGCCCGTGAATATCATAAGAAATTATGATTTTTATTAAAAACATATTTTTTTATGTTAATAGCCGATACACGAGCAGACGACCCACCTTATAGTAAGTGTTCACCGTCGCCAATAAACATCAGCAAGACCAAAGGTATTACTTATGCGTTGTCGGCCAGGAAATGAGAAAAAGTTAAGAAAGAAAGTACTGGCTCTTGAGCCCTCAGTCGAAACATGACGAGTTGTTTGGCGGCTGACTCAAGCAGGAGGGTCTGGTGGTGGTGGTGGTGGAGGTGGATAGCTGGTCTGCCAGGTTTCACGGAAAGATGATATGACTAGTTATAATATTAATAACTTAATAATAATACTGATAATATAATCCTTACGCGAAGTCCTACCATCAAGCAGGCTGGCTTCTGTCAGGCGACAGAACAAGCTATCGTAAGAGGCCTTCCGACAGCTTGTTCTGCCAGCATGGAATTGGGAGGAGTGTTCTAGGCCGCCCTAATATGGCAAAATTAAATTAAGTATTAAAAAACTATTATTGGAACTTAAAGTTTATTTAATTCCTACTATTGGATTACATTATTTCTATAAAATACCAGGACACGCAGAAAGTTTTGCGACATAAACGTTTTTATGCATCCAGAAACTGGTCAGTTATAATTTATTTTGAAAATACGATTAATTGTAAGTAAAAATAGGAACGTTCTAATTTCAAAATTTCCTTGTACATTTTTATGAGCCAATTTAAATTGTCACTAAAATAAAAAAATAGCTCAATGGTGTGTATCCCTTTGGTTTCGTTGCTGGAAGAGGCACTGTCAACGTTCGAGAAGGCTGTAGAAAAGTTGTTTGAAGCGGACTGAAAAGTGTTTCGAAAATATATTCAGACGTATAAAACTTTATATAGATGTTGGTGGAGAGTTCTTTGAAAATATATAATTGAAAAACAGTTACCCATAGACCATATTTTTTTTATTTTCGCATAATTTTCTGAGGTTCCACGTATCTTGTTAAAATTTTCTATCGTTAATAATACTTTTTGTTCCACTCCACTTAAGTTAAACTAAATTTTTTTAAACATGTAGTCGATGACTTGATGTTAATACAGTTTTTCAAATATTAATTCAGTAATTAAATGTAACTAATAATTTTAGTTTTATATGGGGGAAAAAATATCTTTAATAGATATTTATTTTAAATGATTTAATAGGTTACCTATAAATGTACCTATATACGTATTTATATTAACTATTTATTTATTTATTTAACTATTTATGCACAGAGAGAATAAAACAGAGGTTAATATGAAATACGGAATACAAGGGAACTACTTATTTCGCAACGAAATCTCTTCCACTAGCCCCGCAACAGGAAATACAGTAAATAGAGCAGCAAACTTAATGCATAATATATATAATGCACTAATACTAATCATAATAAAATACTATAAATATATAACTCAATAAATTGAAAATAAGTAGAAAGAGAGAGAGAAAAAAAGAGAGCATTAACTATTGATAAATAACAAATAGTAATTTTTGACAGATCTTTTGAAAGCTGATATGGTTTTACATTTTCGGATGCTCGGTGGTAAAGTCTATGGTAAGTCTGACAGCATGGACAGAGAAAGAGCGAGAATATGCATAAATCTTGTGAGATGGAAAAATTGTAATTATTTAATAAAAGTAGGAATTTACTTTAAAAAACTTTCTTTTATATTACTTGTATTTATTATTGATAAAAAACTATCATTATTGTATCTGGTTTCTAAGCCGTGACGTGTCGTTTGTCTATTCCTCTGGAGGAGTTTTATTTAATGCAATTGGATTCGTTACATATAAGTGTGAAATTCTAAAAAAAATGATACTACCTTTATTGCATATTGGAAATAAAGATGCTTGTAATATTTTCACTTGTTCTAGATTAGCTATCAATAAATTGTCTTCTAATACAGGATCTCTCGGTATAGTTGGAAGCGTAAGCGTTACAGCCGTGTTCTCCGTGTACTTTTGACTGTATTCTTCTCTTTCGATCATTATTACATTTTCTTGAGCGCACTCAAGTTGTTTCCACCATAACATTTTACATTTATGTTCTAGATATATATTGACACAAGTTAATTTAAGTTAAATGATTTACAATAACGTTGTACATTTGTTGCCATTAGAACTGTCTTATAGACAGGTAAAGTTGGCAATTTTGATTAATAATTTAATCGTATAACCTGGTGAGTCGAACGGCGCACGGAATTCAACTGGCTGGCATGCAAAGCCCCAAAGTTATGGATTTGGAGACGAGTAACTCACGAATGTCACGCTTCGATCGTATAGCGCTTTATCAGGTGATCGGTGACGTCATAAAAGCTAGTTACGGACGTTAATAATCGTTTGCGTAAGCAAAATTACAATTATTAAATTAAATAAATAAAAAATATAATCCGATATTATTATGTTAAAAACAGTGTATATGTATTATTACTAAGAGGATACAATGTTAATGAAAAGTTTGGAAAATACTAACCTTTATAATCTTGAGTGTTGTCTTTTGCACCCGATTCGCGATCCAAAGATTTATTTGCCATTATTTAAAAAAAAAATTGTTGGTTATTTGTTCGTATATCTTTTGTAACAGTTTTGTTTCTTTTTCGTCTATGAGTAATATAATACTCTAAGATATATAAAATCCATTAACAGTTAATTATTTTGTTAATTAGTCAACAGATAGTAATGACTCTTTGTAAACTTGAAAGGTCACTTGAGGTTAAATAACATGCCTCCAAGAAACCTGAAAGGTGACTGCACTTCCACGTAACAGGGCGTAAACTTGTGTGAAAACTGCGCCGCCGACTCTCATTAATGCCGTAAAACTTTAATCCAGTCGTAGACTACTATCATAATGATGTCTCGAAATGTATTACTTTTTATATTTAATTTTAAATATCGACCTATATTTTATTATATTTTCAAATATTTTTTTAGAAATTATTATTTGTTACAGCGTAGCTGTGCCTTAAAGTTGCAATAAATACTATTTTAGTTGATCTTTAGACGCTCATTTTCCTAAAGTTCAGGATATTTAATTCCTTCAAACTTTATTTACATAATATTAAAAGGAATTTCTATAAAATTCGACTGCCTTTCTATAACTGTTGCAATAAATGTATTCGTTTTGAATTCATAAATATAGGAAAACAGATTCGTAAACCACTAAATTAGGGATAATGTAAAACTTATTAAATGCCTGATAAAAAATCATAACATACGTTTCGGAAAACGTGCTATTTGCTAATGTAAGTCAAAGGTTTACTGAACTGAACCAAGCGTGTTCATAGCCTTGGATATAAATTCAGGTTTATTATTTGTTCAAGTGAGTAATTTTTCAAAATAAGCTTATATTGTTATTGCAATTATATGTAGGAATATTATGATGTAACTTATGATTTGAACTGTTACTAAGGGAACTGAATATATTTAATCGATAGGCATTGTTATAGCTAACATTGACGGCATTGTAGGTAAGATTTTGTCAAAATATGTTCTAAAATCAAACAAGAACGAGTTAACATAATCACATTTTGTTTATTAACTTTTGTGTATGAGTGTGTATTTGTTTCATCCATGTAAAATTTCACACCTTTTTGTTTGAATGTATTATTTTAGATAACTCACAAACATTTATAAGATAACATTGTAGGATTTGGGTCATATTGGCTGGCGCAATAATAGTAAGCTGAGGCTGTTGTGCCATAGGATAACAGAGTACCTCTTACGGTTCCACTTTAATGATCTTTTCAATTGTAAATCTTTTCATAGTCCTTAAATTCATGATACGGAAATCAAAAAAATCGTGTTTCACTTTATTTCAATGTTTGATTACAAATATCGCAATCTTTGATCATAATTTTTAGGTGTCATTGAATAATACGTTCGACTCGAAAGCATAGCTTTGAGCAAAATGTGTAACATTATCGAATATTTGAAGAAACTTATGTAAGCTTGTATTCACATAGTGCGTAGACTGTGTTAGGGACGCGGGAGGAATAATATTGGCGAGGTGATTGGCCGGGACGTGGTACGACTTGGTGCGGATCGATTAATGGAACGAGACCAGTTTGTCTTGTGTCACTCATCAATGAACGGTGGGGCTTAGCGTGTAGTCTGGTACGGTTTAATTCCTGCATTTACTAATACCCATCGTTCAGGTTAGAATTTAAACTTAAAATAACTCTATTATATTATCATTAGTAATAGTTTCGAGAAACATGATTCTTACGTTCACAAGTAGTGTAACCGTGCTGCGTCAAAATTAGGCGCATTTTTTCAGGCGTTTTATTAATTTCTCATGTTTACCCCATTCTTCTAAAGCGGCGTCGTTAAATATTTATTTATTGTTAAAAATGATTGTAAATGCGCGAAAGTCAAGATTATTAAAAGTAACTTAGAAATGCATAGGTTTCTCGCGATTAAAAGAAATAATAACAAACATATAATTTGTTAATGGTTTTGAATAATAATGACCACGTAGTGTCCTGTATATGGGTCATTGAGTGAACATGAACACCCACCCGAAATGAAATCTTCTTTTCTTTTTTTCTTCCGCCTTTTCTAAAACTTTTCATTTATGAATACCCCTCCCCTGATAACTCCATACCTACTTCTAAAAATGTGTCTTGTTTCACTTAAGGTCCAGCACCTTAGCAAGTTATTCGTTATTAGATTCATTTTAAACTAAATATATTTATATAAGTTACCTGTTTTAACTTCTCAGTATTTCCGCCATTATCAATATAATTTTCTCATACCTCTAATGAGACAGACCCACCCACAAGTTGGAATCGTTGCTTTAGAGAAATGAATTAAACTATTAATTACATTAACAGCTTGCAACATTTGTAACAATACGATTTTGATACCAGTCATTTAAAAAATTATAAAATTACATTATTTTTTCAGATTAAGAACGTGGCCATGGGTCGTAAAGTTGTCGTAGCGGTATGCACACTAAATCAATGGGCGCTCGATTTTGAAGGCAATTTGAGCAGGATTTTGCAGTCGATACAAGAAGCCAAGGAAATGGGCGCACTTTATCGAACAGGACCCGAATTAGAAATATGGTATTTAAATATGGTTAATTCATTAGATATAATTTGTTGTTTTTTGGAGGATCAATGTCGGATTCTGAATCTAAGAGCAGATTGTATCAAGTCAATATTTAATGTATTAACGACATTTTGACGACCAAACTGTAAGATAGTGAGAGTTTAGATGAGGTCACAGATCACAAACGTATCTACTCATTTCAGTAGTCGGATATCGATTTTACCGTTTATTCCCCACCGCTTAACTTAATTCTCTACTTGGTTGAGCTTAAAATATGTGATGTAAATTAATTGGTATAAAATTCTATCTTGATTTTTAAATAGTTATTATACATGTTATGTTTATGAAATTAATATTTTTTTAGTGGATACAGCTGCGAAGATCATTTCCACGAACCCGACACATTCTTTCATAGTTGGCAAGTATTAGCTGAACTGCTGAAATCTCCTACATGTAAAGACATACTTGTAGATGTAGGTATGCCTGTCCAGCATAGAAATGTTTCATACAATTGTCGAGTTGCATTTCTTAATAAGAAGATTCTCCTTATAAGACCAAAAATGTTGTTGTGCGAAGATGGAAATTATCGTGAATCCAGGTGGTTTTCTTGCTGGACAAAGGTAAAATCTATATTGAGAAATATTGAATGTTGTTATGATAAAAATGCAAAATAATATAGACTCCTTAATTTTGAAGGATCGACAAGTAGAAAACTACTATTTACCGAGGATGATTACAGTTATCACCAACCAAACAGCAGTCCCACTTGGTGATGCAGTAATAGCTACTAAAGATACTTGTATTGGATTTGAAATATGCGAGGAGTTGTGGAATCCTCAAAGGTAAGTAGTATATTTTTCGTAATTTTAGAATATTAAGAAGATATTACAAATAGGTTTTCATATCTGAACATTTGATCAAGTTTTAAATTGAGTTTTCTTGTTTATATATATATATATATATATATATATTACGATATCTATTATAATATTTCTCTTGTATTAATATCTCCTATCAAAATCAATAATGTTGTATTATAGCATAAATTTGAACATTAATTAAATTATTTTTCAGTCGACACATACCTTTGAGTCTTGATGGAGTTGAAATTATTTCCAACGGATCTGGGAGCTATATGGAATTACGTAAGGCATACGTGACAGTGGATTTGGTTAAGAATGCTACATTTAAAAGCGGCGGTGCATATTTGTTCAGTAATCTCAGGGGATGCGACGGTCAGAGAATTTATTTCAATGGGTGCTCGTGTGTTGCCGTCAACGGAGAGATCGTTAGTAGAGGATTGCAATTTGCTTTACACGATGTGGTAAGTTTAGTAATTATAACATCATACCATAATAAAAATATTTTAGCTTCATTTGTTTTTTAGCCTCAGATATAATACTGCCAAATAGGCATGCATTTCACGGGGCTCAGAATAGCGGGCATAAACAGAAATTTAAGGTCGACCACAAAAGCATTACTAGGTACTCATACCGAGTGATATGGAACATACTATCTGTAAACGTAGCTAAAGGCACTTATGCCTTGTCGATAATTCTAATGTTATGTATGTTTTGCTTCATTAATATAACTTATAGGAAGTGATTACTGCTACGATAGATCTAGAAGACATAAGGTCGTATCGAACCTCGATCCGGTCGCGTACTCATCTAGCTGCATCAAACCCACCGTTCCCACGAATCAATGTGGACTTCGCTTTATCCGATGATGAAGATTTGCATTTAACTATAAGTCCGCCTATAGAATGGAAGTATATAACACCAGAGGAAGAAATTGAATTGGGTAATTTTTATGCATTTGTGTTACCTATCAATTCTTGAATATATATATGTATACTGCCGGTTCCGTCCGACTTCTTTTGAGTTGGACTATTAATTATATATATGTACATGATTATTAAAAATTTCATATATTTTGCATTTTGTCTAACATCATTAGTACTGATATTTTATATAGCCTATCAATTGCGCAATCACGTGTTCTCACTACATACCAATTTTCGTGAATATCGGTAAAGCCGTTTTTGAGTTAATTCTTTTCTTGAATTCTGAGATTAATTTAATTTTATAACTGGCCAGATTAAAAACGGGCCTGTTCTATTTGAGGGTACACTTAAAATTTTGGGGTTTTTACAATCCTAGATATCGAATGATAGTATTACTAGTCCGACATTTCCTTTCTCCTCTCTACTCTGTTGTGATCTCCCGAAGGGAGTTAAAAATGTTTAACAAAACCATAAAATAAATTGTACAACGTTATTTTTTGGTTATTACAACATCTTAATATACAATATTTGTTTTAAATAGTTTTCACCTAATGTTCAATATTCGACCATAATAAAATAAAATAATGTTCTGTTTTCAAATTTCTTTTATTAACGAAACTAGATTTTGTCAATAGAATCCAAACAAAAAAAAAGAATCGGTTGACAAACAGGAGAAAAAGGTGCCGATTCATTGTTTGGAAAATCTGCTAGATGACTCTTTCCGCTCTGTAATAGCAATCAAGTGTTATATGTCGAATTAAAAAAATATTAGAAAAAAAATATCATAATATTATTTATATATAAATAATTACCTTCTATAGCTATAGGGATTGTCGATATGTCGCATGTTCATTAGTCTTTTGGTGTTAAATATTATGGTATATAGTATTTTGTGTTTTGTACAAAGGTCCGGCATGTTGGTTATGGGACTACTTGCGGCGCTCGGGTCAGGGTGGCTTCTTCCTGCCTCTGAGCGGCGGCGTGGACTCCACCAGCACCGCTTGCATCGTGTTCTCCATGTGTACACAGATTTGTGATGCTGTTCAGAAAGGAGGTAGTGTATTTTAAATCAATAGAAAAGTATTTTTTTTTAAGTTCAACGTTACTAAAAGGTAAATTATGTAAAAAAATACATATTTTACAAATATTACCTCAATTGGTGAACTGGTAGATATGCTGATTAATCAGTAATTGCATCAAATATTATATTCAAGGTTTGGCTGCTTTCAGATAACTACGGTATGAAATTAGAACGTTGAAATATTTATTTATAATAACGTGTATGTATGTTTATCTATGAACCCCCGCCTCCCTTTTTGTCTTCAAAATGTTTATTTCTACATAAAGGTTGTCTGGAAGAGATCGCTATCAGTGATAAGACCACCTTTTGCTAACACTGAATGTATTGTATTTTTATTAATGTCCTTATACAATTGCTGGTGTGCAACAAACAGTATTGTATTGTACTGTATTGTAACGTTGTTAACTTGCAGAGAGCCAGGTTCTGTACGACGTACGGAAAATACTGTGTCAGTCGGACTACACGCCGTCGGACCCTATGGAGCTCTGTAACAGGCTGCTGGTCACGTGCTACATGGCTACGGAGAACTCCAGCCAGGAAACTAAACAACGAGCTATGCAGGTAAGCGTAACAATTATAATTTTATTCGAACGCATTTCTTATGCATATATACTGTGACCATAAGGCTCGATATTATTTTATATCCCTAATAAGTTTTTGCCGCCGAACAAAATCGCTAACTGATGGCATTCGTTATAGAATATGATAAATTGTTTGCGTAATTGCTTAATATTAATAAATTATATAAAATCATGTGTATCCTTGCGTACTCAGGGTACTGTACTGTTCAACTCCATCAAAACTAGGCTGTCTGGAAGAGATCGGTTCATAGTGATAACACCGCCTAATGTATACACTTAAAACTATTTTTCCAATAGTATATATAAGTGTTATTCTATTGTATTGGAATGTCAATTAGGAGTTCTGTTTTTTCTTAATAATTATGAGTGTAAGTGTCTGCAAAAGGAGAATGAGATCAACATTTTAGATTCTCTCTATGTCTTAGACTATCTTAGACTTCATCACCACTTACTCTCAGGCGGATTTGTTGATGATATTCGAAGAAAAATGGACAGTCAGCTAATTACTTCACTGTCCACTGGATTTCAGTAACGCCTTTGAGGCAGTAGTCTTTAAAATACTTCTTGCAATACCTTGAACTATTAACGGATCTGCAATTGCATTAAAGTGATTTGAACTATTAACGGATCTGCAATTGAATTAAAGTGATTTCATAGCTATTTACAAGAACGCCGGCAGAGTATAAGATTTTAAAAATAATTTTCTACTTTGTCGTTTATGCATTCTGGTGTACTATAAGGTGGCGTCTTATCTCTCCTTCTATTTAAAGTTTTCATCTTCTTACCACTTATAACAAACGCCCTCCAAGTTTTATACAAATTCGTATCCTGATTAGTTACCTCGGATAATTCTTATAACATACAATGAATTGGTCAGTATCACTAAGTGGAGCAAATTCTTTAGTTTGGTAGTGAATCCGGAAAAACTCAGATTATAGTGATCGGCAGACAAATAACACGAATTAATCTAGCACTGTTTCCTCTAGTTACTCTTGATGGAATCATTACACCTTATAAGTTAATGCTTGACAATAATCCTGCATTATGGGTTGAAGTGATGAAGTCTAAGATGTAGAACGCATTAACTTATAATAGCATGTTCACTCTCCTCTTAAAGCCTCCCATATCGTAAGTAGCCGGGAACACCGACGCGGGCAAGTTATACCAGTCTTTTGCAGTGCGTGTAATGAATGAAGACGCAAACCGCGTCGTCCGCACAGGCGGTAGGCCGAGTTGTTCGATGGAGGAACGACGATGGGGAAACTAATTCGAACATTTACTGCGCAAACTCTCCAAACTATATTGAAAGGAGTATGTAATTAAATGAAACTCTAAAGAAATTCATCAAATCAGCTAAACTGTCACGTAGTAATTATAAAAGTATTTAATGTTGTAAATATTTTCACGATTATTGAAATAAGTCAACGATAAAGTAGGATTTATATTAAACGTGCCTGGAATGGACTATTCAATTTTATTGTATTCCATCGAATTTAAAACATGTTTTCAGCTTGCCAGCGAGATAGGAAGCTATCATTTTCCTATTGTAATCGACTCGGCGGTAAGCGCCGTCATAGGGATATTTACAACGGCGACGGGTCTCGTTCCAAAATTTAGAAGCAAGGGCGGTTGCCCGCGACAAAATTTAGCCTTGCAAAATATACAAGTAAGTTCATCACCACAACTCATAATTAAACCATTTGCTGAGTTCGGCTCTCGTCCTGTCTGACCATCTACTAGGTGACAGAAAATTATGGGGTTAAGAGATACAATTAGCAGTTAAAATAATAAGAAAGTAATAAGTATTTAGAACAATATTATTGTGTATTATTTTGGAGTGTAAGGCGCTCCATCCATTCTTAAGCACAAGCCAACCTCCCCTGCTCGTGGTGCACCCTGCTGAATAACGGACAAGGCTACGGCGAGCGGTTCTTCCCGTTGGAGGTCGCTGGGCTCTGTACCACCCAGTTTAATCCCGGCGATACTGCATGGTGGTAGAGTGTTTTGTCCAGGCTTGCTACCACCCTAGTTCTAAGATCGACCATCCAATGTTTCATACGTGTGTCGGTCGCAGTGTCGGAGAGCCAGTATAAATAATAATAAATAAACGTTAACACATTCACAACCCCGCACTAGAATTCCCTGTGTTGCGGGTGGCATGGACAAACACAAATATGACATTACAAACACCCATGACCCGAGAATAAACATTTATCTGTCACATATATATCTGCCCCGCCTGGGAATCGAACCCGGGACCCCACGCCCGGCAGGCAGGTTCACTACCAACTGAGCTATGGGGTCGTCAATATCAGTATAATAAGTAATAATGTCGGTTCCCCGCTTCCTTTTCGGTCGGCAATCCTCTTGCGTTACTGAAGCCTGTGGGCGACGGGCATCACTTACCATCAGGGGGTTCCTCTCCCGTTTGTCGACTAGTTACATAAAGAATTATGCTTATGTTACTAGGATGTAAGCAGTCCCATGACTCATTTAACATGACGTCTTGATATAATATATTGTATAAATATGAGAACAAAGTACCAAGTCGTTTAAAATATGATTTTGTGTGATAAAGAAGATGTAAGCGGCTTATTATCTCTCCGACATTGCGACCGAAAAACCGTGTCTAGAAAGAGGGTGGTATGACCAAGCAGGTAAAGAACTCTATCACTACCCATAAGTACCATCGGATTTAAACTGGATCCATACGTCAGCAACCTCCAACTAGATCCCTCTTGTACTGATACACTGAACAGTCCGCCGTTTAGTGTACCAGTAGCAGAGAGGGTTGGCTCGGACTCGAGGATAGCTGGTCTCATCTTAGAACACTTTCAATTATTTTATTTGTAAAAATAACTGATAATTACTTTCATAATATATGTAATGTACACACAGGCGCGTCTCAGAATGGTGCTATCGTATTTGTTCGCACAACTTATGCTGTGGGTGCGCGGGCGGCCCGGCGGCTTGCTGGTGCTAGGCTCCTCCAACGTGGACGAGGCCCTTAGAGGTTACATGACCAAGTACGATTGCTCCAGCGCCGATATAAATCCTATTGGAGGCATATCGAAGACTGATTTGAAGACCTTCTTGCAGTATGCTAAGAGTCGGTATGTGTTTCAACTCAAATACAAATATGTAGTGTTCTCTAGATATTCAGTTTGTTTAAAATGAACGGTACCTTTGCCATTGAATATATTTTTGAAGTGTCAAGTGTACATTAATATTTATACAAAAATGAATAAAACCTAAACAAAAATAAACCTTGGTTTTTTACTTTTTTAAGTTGTTATTTTTTGCTTATACTTTGTAATTTGTTACCGAGAAAGGATAAAATACCCTTTTTTAATTTTTCGCAAAATTTTTAAGAGTTTCAAATTATCATGTAAAGCTTCTAAATTATGACAATCTGTCACCTACATATATGTGGTCTATTATGAATGTGAGCGACCTTGTACCTAAATATAATTAAATATAGAAAGGTTCATAGCCTGATAATTGTTTGAATCATAATTGATTGATCAAGTAAAACTAATTCGGGCCTGGTTGCTATTTCAATGGGTGGCCAGCATTTCGGAAGATCTGTTAATTAGTAGTAAAGGCCGAAATCTACAGATTAAGTAAGCAGTCATTATAAGCTATTTCGGAAGCCTTTGGGTATAGCATGAGAACTTTCCACTCTTGAATTTGGCTTTGAGCCTTACCACCAATCTGACTTAGAGCAACGTTTTAGACTATATCACAAAACTCTGCAAAAAGTCAAACGCTTCCTTGTATGTAAATTAAATTCAAATGTCAACCTCCTCAGATTTTTCTTGCCATCTTTGTCGGAAATTCTCCAAGCGCCGCCCACAGCCGAGTTGGAACCGCTGGCGGACGGCCAAATTACCCAGACCGACGAACAGGACATGGGTATGACGTACGCGGAGCTCTCCGAGTTTGGGCGCCTAAGAAAAACTCAGCATTGCGGGCCCTATAGTATGTTCCAGAAACTGGTGCACAAGTGGAGTGATAAATGCACTCCGCAAGAGGTAGTAGTTCTTTTTGCTTGTTTTATTTTATATTTATATTACAAAATTTAAAGTAAACGCTGAGATATAAATGACTTTGTTCATGATATTTCTCAATTCTCTACAAGGGTTTTTTGCAATGAATGGGATAATTTTGCGAAGTCTATAATTAATTTTGGGAACCCTAATAGGGGCATTTTTTGTTTTTATATCAGTTATTGCGATTTGCGAAATGTATAAAAAAACTCGTTTTCAAAACAACAAATTTAATATTAATGGAAAAAATAAACTGAAAAGTTTTGATCTTTGTTACCTGGCGGAATTAAGACGCAATTAAAAAATTTTAACCATCCGATTCTGCGCCCATTTTGGAGTAATTTTTAAGAAACTACATGTTTTTGCTATAATAATAATGTAATAAAAACAATTGACGAAACAATATCCTATATCTTAGAACTGTTATCATATAACAGATATTTGACGTTACAATTAATTCATAGAAAAAATTTAAATTCTTCAACGCACCCGAACTCCTCATTTGCCAAGACCCTTGCCGCTAACTGACTTGACGAGATTATTTTTCTTGGTGATAAATTTTCGTGTCGAACCACCTACCTACCGTCTCAAATATCACTCGATAGCAGCGTTGACGATTGTTTCCGATCGTCAGGTAGCGGAGAAGGTGAAGCACTTCTTCCGATGCTACGCGATCAACCGTCACAAGATGACGGTGCTGACGCCGGCGTGCCACGCGGAGGCGTACTCACCCGACGACAACCGCTTCGACCACCGCCCGTTCTTGTGCCGCGTGCACTGGAATTGGCAGTTTAGGTCTATCGATGACGCGGTAATACGACACAACAGCAATACATGTAACGACCGATACGACACGAGAGCAATACCACGCTGCTGTAGTTACTAAACAACAACTGGAATACGATACAGTTACAATACAACACTAAACAATTACGAGGCAATAGCAAAGATACGATACAAGAACAATGAATACATCAATACACAATTACTTTACAACAGCCACAACACACACAACACATTTAAAATATAATAATAAAAATTCACACATTCAAATTATAGTTGTGGGTGTATATTTACAGTTGAAAATTGATTTTCATAAAAAATGCAAAGATCAGTCAACCAAGGTGGGAAGTATTTTTGACCGGGAATTGAAACTGAACGTCCCCGCATAGCGGGCGGGGCTGATACTGCTAAATTAAATTTCGTCTTGGTTATAAAGTTAATTTACAAGTTGAACTAAAGTTTACATTAAAAACATCGCGATTATAACATGAAGTATGACGGCTATAAGATTCCTTATTTTGTGAGGACATCACGGTGGGATTATTGCGTGATAGTAGATAAATGAGGATGGTAATTTGAACCATCATTGCATTTGTATATTTTTGATTCATAAATCTAATTTATTATTTATGAATCACTTATGCTTCCAGGTGGCACAGATGGCAAAAGATAAGCGTGGATCTTCAAAAGAAGGCGATTCTTCACAAACTAAACAAGATTTGCCAAGCAGTATGGCATCCAACGTTGCTACGCCATTTCACTTGCGTA
Source organism: Megathymus violae (assembly GCA_003671415.1). Taxonomy (NCBI): domain Eukaryota; kingdom Metazoa; phylum Arthropoda; class Insecta; order Lepidoptera; family Hesperiidae; genus Megathymus; species Megathymus violae. Next base: position 4,773,330 of record PDGT01000010.1, read on the forward strand.
GAGATAGAAAAGGTGTGCTTATATAATGTATCAGCTTATATAAAATTATCCTTCAAGAAATCTCCACAAATACTCATGTTATTGTGCTCAGATGCTTTTTTTTGGATACAGTCGTAAACTACATCCTCGATTTTGTTACGTGTAAAATAAATAATCCTACTTTTAATGGATCAAATGTGACGGTACTTGCCCGACCAACGTACAAATAAAATAAGATGTAAGTGTTAAAATTATCATTTGACATTTTCATTCAAGTATCACCAGTCTCGGTGGGAACTAAACTTGTTCGGACTGCTGTGGTGGTATGTATTTTACATTAAAATACAAAAAGTAAGCGGTCGACATCTCAATAAATGTTCTTTAAAGCTGAAAGTTTGTTTATCACCTATTAGATTGGTAAACAACATTAGAAAGGGTTATAACATACTAGCTGTACCCTGTGCGCGTTGCTACCCCACCAACTAAAATAAATTTGAAGGAAAGACATTACACAAATATTCAATTCATTTTGAGTTCACGGCAATATATTAAATTCATTGGAATGACAGTGGCGCCATCTGTCAAAAATTGGTCGTACCAACTTTGAAACCTTCGTGGGCTCACGCACAACAACTTTGCCAAAGATCATCACATGATCAAATGCATAATTTACGATTCTATAAAGGACATACAGACAAACATTCATTTTTATATATATGGATAACCGTTATATGCTGTATGCTATATGGATGGATGTATTCTAAATAATATAGAACCGGTTGCTAAAGTTATATAATCTAAGTATAATCAAATAAAACAACATTAAGGCGAGTTTGTTGTTTCATAGTGTTAATTTAGTGGGGATTTAATTGATGTGAAACAAAAGAAATTGCTGTAATGCTCGTACATTTTTTACACGACAGACACTATAACTCGGAGTTTATATAATCGGTGTGAATTAGTGCCATCGTTTAACGAAAATCACTATTTGAAGTATGAATTTCAAACTTGGAACAAATCACGTAGCGTTATATGCTATATTACATACACGTTCAACATTGGACAAATCGCAACACGATACGCGCTATAATAAATAGGTGTACTAGTGATCGCCTAATGGTCACAATTCGACAATAATAATTAAATGGCGTTTTGATCCCAATTTTTTTACTAATAAAGCTTAGTAGCTACCAAAAAAAAGACGAAAATCAAGTAAATCGATCGACAATTAGAGAAGTGAAGGGGGTACAAAGTTTTTTCTTTAGGTATTAACATATACACATAAATTACACATGAATAATTTAGCAAATTACATAACAACATGGTACGCACTGTGTAATGTTTCATTTTAAACTAAAAAATCACAACAACACGTTAAATTAATGAATTAATATTACCGTTAAATGTTGGACAAATCACATTACAACACGTTATGTGCTGTAACTACGAGTACATTACACGTTTAACTCTGAAGAAACTTTCAGAACCAGATAACTGTCGGTGTTATATACCTCGGCGACATATAATATATGTTTTAAAATATACATTTAGCGCCATTATTTTGGACGTAAAATTACCTAAGTTTTATTGACGAAATCCATGGTACAAGAAGCTCAGATTTACAAAATCGAATGATTCAAGTACTGTTTATAAGGTATGCTCATCGTAGTTCTTAGAACAATAAGAATATTGCAAAATCAATCGGCCTGGCTTTGGACTAGATAAGTATTCCTTTTAGAAATTTATGACGATTTCCAATAAATGTATTGAAACGGATTTAAGTGTATTTTTATTTCAATCTTTTACTTCAATGTACTATTGATATTTTTACTAGTAAATGCTCGTATGCTTTGGTTTAGAAAAATATACCTTGAGCTTACAAATAAAACCTGCAATCAAAACCGAAGTTTAGTACTCAAGTGTGGAGCTAATATTAGGTACCCTCAAGAAGTCTTTCTGATAATGCTGAACAGGTTCGATACCTTGGGATCTTAAAATTAATATTTATTTATTTATGATACACAAAACAGAATACAATCAGTAAAAACGAACAAAATAATATGATAAAATTAAGAGCTAGATCATATTCCTTAGGTATGTGTACACTTCTTGATCAAGAAATTCTCAAAGCAACAACAAAAGTATAATATCAGTATGAAATTTATTTTAAACATTGTAATGTACATAGTGACTAATCAGTCCTGCTAAAAATAGCTAGGACTTCTCTTTTAAATTTAGAATTATTGTTATTAAATAATATAATTTATATATGTGATGTTGCATTTTGATTTGCTGCTAGGTTTATTGAAAACTTAGAAATTTGTGAAGAAAAATTTAAACATACTTATTAACAACTCTACCTGCTGGTGTTACTTTCGCCAGGTGATTTATTCACAAATATTAAATATATCGTCAAAATGTAAATTTCTGTATTGTTCCAAATTTTACGTCAAACTGTCTTGTACGTAGTTATAACTATGACAGAGGTTTCGAAATTAACAATGTTGTAGATAAAATACTAAGTATACACAATTTAATTAGAGGTGTAAAAGCAAAAAACAATGTTTTGTCCTGAATTTCATAATCTCAATGAAACCGTTAAAGTTATTTTTTTAATGTTTAAGAGAAATCTATTTAAAGTAGAAAAGTTATGGCTATATGGATATTAAAGGTATGGCGTATGTAAAAGATTGACTATACCTCGCTGTTTCTTTTAAATTATTGACATCTAATACTCTTCGTACTGCAGACGTATCTTGCTAAACGCAAGACACCTAGCTGATGCGTATTCCCGTATATAAATTATTGTAGTAATAAGTTATTGAACAACAATACCTTGAAGTTGATATAAAAGTTTTACTACACATTGAGAAAAGTTTTACTACTACGCTTACCCGACTACTTGATTTTAGAAAATTAAAGATGGTTCACCTCCGACTTCAAGAATGACAATACATCTGTGTTTGACCTCACCTGACCTGTGCTGAAATAGGACATCAGTATTATTAAAGTTTGCTACTATGAATATAGACGTATTTTGCATTAGTAAGTGCTTTATACAATTCCACATATTTTTTACTTATTATACCCGATTGTACAATATTAAATAGTACGGGATTATTATGCTTAGTTAGACCCAAATCGTTGTATTCTTGAAGACATTCATTTATTCATATACCTTATTGTTTGTATCTAGCGATGATACTCAAACCGAAAAGTGTTATAATTTTTAGTTTGCGGTGACATTATTTAATGACCTCAAGCTATGAAGTATATATTAACTACCCGACGTACCAGTAATTCTTAATTAGTATCTAATAATGTTTTGCAATCCAATAACAGGTAGGTTCAACGTCACTGCAGTTATGGAAATTACATTGAAATTATGTTATGATGGAAATTATGGTACTGAATGTGTGTGTTGGATTTAAATGTAACTTTTTCTTCTCTTTTGAAAATCGGATGAAACTTTGAAATCAAACGTATGTAGAACTTATTTTCATGCATCCACTCCACCGGATGATAAAGAATATAATTTATACAATTAATATTACATCCATACCATCCACTTTGTGACCAAGGAATATATTTGGCTATAAGTCGATATACATACCTAATTTGTTACTGAGGTAATAGCGACAGATGTATCCGGTTGAAGTTGGAGAGCTGATGCCTTTGTAACATCCAAATTAAACTTAACAGACAATACAAAATTGTGTTGTATTAAATATCGTTGTAAATAACAGAATATAAATATATATGCTTATATATATTGAACTGTTGACTTTAAGATACCAATAGCTTTGATAATATTATTGTTGTTTCAGGGAAAGAGTAGTTTTCGTTTGTCATATAAATCAAATTAATGCATATTATTATTACACACATCTGTGACCAACATCAGCTAGAACTGGTCTTTGGATAGAAAGCGAATGACTATGAAATAAAACTAGGTAAAGGGAAATGTTTAAATCATGATATATTGCTTATCAATATAGAGTAACAAGAGTTTGTTTCTAAAATATGAAACTACAGCTTGACAATGGAATAAAAATGCTAGTAAATGCAAATAATTAATAGGTATAACCCGGGCATTGCGCTATCACAATATCGAGAAATACAACCCAATTCCGTAATGATAAGCCAATATAAAACTCTTCAGATCTGTTAAAACTTATCCGATTGTACATAATATAACAATTATCTTTTTAAAATCTCATTAACGCTAATTAGGTACTACTTAAATAAGTAGATAATATTATTTTTAATTTTAACTATTATTTACTAAATTTAGACATATTTACAATTTTTCTCTCATATCCACAAGCTTCGCTGTGAAAGCGCAAATGTACCAAAATTGAGCATCATAGTTTTCTTACTAGTCCTAAAGTCGCAGGCGCGCTCCGCCAAACATTATCTCGATGTTAAGTTAATAATGTAACAATAACGCATTAAATAACTTAGTTACACAATACAATAATTAACTCTTACTCACACTCACAGCACAAACTGTATCCGATCAATTCTATAATTTAAATAATATAAATACTTCTACAAATGCATTTTACTCGGTACGACATAATAGACGATCCATCAGGTCACATCCTTTTTTAAATTGAATGGTTTTCAAACAATTATTTATGTACCAACAAAAAACAAACATAACATTAATTTTAAGTACATACAAACACATAGAAATTGTGACGTTTTTTTGTGTTAGAAGGTATTTTGTGAGACAAATTAGAAGCTAATATCACTAAATTAAGGAAGAGATTCCATGATGTAGATTTATTTCTGTCAAGCAAAACGCATTCTTGACACAGTTGAATATATAATTCGGACAATAAGTGTCATCCGAACCATAATGTTGTTTCATTTCAAGTCAGCGGCTCTAGTTTCACTCGCATTTAGCACCAATCAAGCAACTGCCCTTGCCTACCCTGCGCTGAATTGAAATGAAACGGTATCCATTTTAGCGTACTTTTCAAGGATTTTAAGAACATAACCAAACATTTAGTCTACACTAACATTATCACTAAGCTTATAGATAATCCCGTACCATCACCAAAGATTGCACATAATACCCGATACTTTGATTTTTTAATTGCAGTCATGCCCAAAAGAAGGCAGTAGATTTTAATTATTTCGACTGTTAAAAAATTAAAGGTATTTTAAAGATCCAAAAATCCTACGTTCTGTAACGCTACATGAACGAATAATGTTTAAATGCGGTGTGTCTACATTTAGTTTGGAAGACAGCTTTAATCACTAACACAAAGACACATTCTGTGCACGGTTCAAACAGAATTTTACAACAAACGAGATAACTCAGGTTGTATAACATGTTTGTGTTCATCACTAAACGGACGGAATAAATTCGCAATTCTCCTTTTGTATAATTACATGGAAGAATCATTTAATAAGTACTATTTAACTGCACAGAAATGTTATCTTAGGAGTAGGTACACCCATTACATTTAGTTGTGGACAGGCATTGGCAGTTGTCCTAGCAGCTGGTTGGCGAACGTTGCATTTGTGAACTTGAAGTGACGCTTGTCGTAGAATTTGAGCAGCGCTGGGGAGTAAGGATGTTGTTTCTTCAGATGCATGTAGTGTTCTTCTGGCTCTGATGTTGTATGACCACATTCTTCACAAACATACATCTGAAATAAATGAAATAATGCTTAATATTATTCATCACCACAAGATATAACTTTCCCACAGGGTCACCACGCTTGCGGATAAAGGCCACCACCTTATTTCAACAAAAAACCATTTAATTTATTAATATTTTGTTCTATGCCTTATTTGATTATAAATTTTCGTTTATAATTTCCAAATAATATTTCTCAAAATAAATTGAAAATGTAACACATATTCATATTTATATAAATAAATATTGTTCAATTAGTTAAAGACATTTTAGAATTACCTTAGTCCTTCTTTCTTTGTAAGCGTAAGTGTGTTGAACTCCATGTACTTTTAAACAGTGAGATTCCAGGGAGCATCTTTGGGTAAATGATTTTTCGCATAGATTACACTTATAGGGTCTGACTCCCGTGTGCGTTCTTGTGTGTCGCTTTAAATCGAATGTATCGTTAAAACCTTTACCACAGAAAGTGCAAAGGTATCTCTTAACATCCGAATGGCATTTCATATGTCGGTTCAGAAGCCTCTGTAAGCTGAAGTTTTTAGAACACACTCGACAAACGAACTTTGTTGGATCGTCTTCGCTAACCAACACTTGTTTATTCTTTTCTTCTTCTCTCTGCCTTGCATTCGCTTCCGTGGCTAATGGATTCTTGACCCCATGTCCACCATTAATAAATTCCAGTGGAAGCTCTGCAGGTAAACCCAACTGAAAAGAAAACAATTTTTAAGTTACGACATATCCCCAAGGACAGCGTTTTTTAAATTTAATTTGCTTAATTAAATTTAATTCATCCATTATAAAGCTGAGCTTAATCAATTACAGCTGTCCCATGGTAAGGATATAGATATAATTGATATAACTGCAGTAGGTTGAAGCATAAGTTGATTCAGGCTCAGCGTTATATCATAACGTATTTCTCTTTACTTCAATGTCATCGTTACTTAGTTCACAATGTCTTTGAGTAGATGACTTTGAAGATTTTTTTATTAAGCTTCGCCTTAAAATCAAGTAATGCTTACCCTTTGTTGCAAGATTTGAATTTTGCTATCGTTGACAGAGCCTTTCTTCAGACTTACAGCGGCAGCAGGGCTTAACGATGATGTTTCGATGTGATTGCTTCCATCCAGCGAGTTGTTGCCACCCGGTGAAGGTAACGATACGCCGGTCGGTGAATCCAATTCCAAAGAGTGACTAGTGTACGGGAATCCAGGAGATAATATTTGCTGTCTTTGCTGAAGCTGTACATGAATTTGTAACTGTTGCATCTGTCCCTCATTGTGTTGTAAAAGGGGATTTAATTGCATTAACAAATCTGGACGCTCTTTTGCAAAATTATATGAAGAGCCTTGTTCTTGGCCTGCAAAAGCTAAATAATTTGATTTTTCATAATACTGTCTACTTAAGCTAACTTGTTCTGCTAATGATTCGATGTCCACAGGATTGTGTACAGAATCAGGTGTTATTGATGATGATTCTCGCAAATCTGAATCTGTTATAGATTCTACGTGATTATTGAGCAGACTTGCAAAGTCTTCTGCTGAATCTGAGAGATTTCCAATTATACCTTCATTTGTACCTGAAAATGTTAAAGTATTGGAAAATTGGAAGTTGTCAATGACATCTTCTCCCATATCTACAACCATAGAATCGTCGAAATTGCTTCCATAATTGCCAATAGCTCCAATATTTTCTAGTTTATTCTCATAATCAATTTCATCCTTTAAAGCTAGGCCGTAATGAGCATTTTGCATTAATGAATATTGTTTACTTTGTTCTGGAAAATTTGTTGTATTCTCATTATTTTCACAGTCCATATTAAAGCCATTGATGATATTAAATTCATTAGAGAATGTGCTGTTAGCATTAAACGAGTTCTGTCCACTCTTCGTTGATGCTACAAGAGTTTCATAGAAAGGCGGAAGACTTCCGGTTGGTGGGCTGTTTGGGCCATAGTTAGACCGGCCATCACGACCATTGCCACCACTACCTGAACCACCACCGAGTGCACCACCACCACCTGAACTAGGTGCGGCACTTCCCGCTCCTGAGCTGAAACTACCCGTTCCGCCACTACTTTGAGAGTTGGAGTTAGAACCACTACCACCCGTTGATCGACCGTGACCAGCAGCAGCGTTCATTATTCCAGGAACTTTATTTCCCGGACAATTTCTAAGAACTAAAACTGGTCTGGCTAAAATCTTGTTAGCTATCTTAGAACTACTACTTCTTCTTTGCTCTCTTATTTTTTTCTCTGTTTCTTCATCTTCTGATTCACCCCGCTTCTTTGCAATAGCATAATCAATAGGTTGATCTTGTTCTGGCTCAGAAGTGGGCAATGTGGCCGGAATGCTAACATCGGACAGTTCTTTTTTACTGTCCCGAAACTGAGTTTGTGAAGGCGTTCTTTGAATGACAGACACTTTTTGGCAGGTGATATTATTGTCAATGCTAGGAGAAGGCGTTGCATCAGGCGATGGTGAATTTCGAGACGGCAAGACAACAGGGTCATTTTCTAATGGATCTTTTTCTTCTTTTATTAAAGGCTTGTCCCCTGTCTTCTTATCATCTGCAGCAACAGGCAAATATTGTTTCCTTTCTGCTTGTGTAAGAACATGCCCTCGATGACTGCCGTACGGTACATCACCTCCAAGGATTGATGAAATAAACCTTCTCGGTTCCTTTGTACGTTTCTCAAAAGTACTTTTTCCAATGTTACTTTCTCCAAACACGTCACGATCTGTAATATGAATAAAAAAACAAAGTATGAGTGTTTTGCTACTACTTACAAATAAAATATAAACTATAAATGTTGTATAAACATGTTATTTAATAGCGACGGTTCTAGTCGGTTTATAACGTATTCTGTACAGCGTCGAAGGCATGAGGCCTCGTTGACGTCACTGGTATGTGCCTCCATAACGGTAATACTCGCCTCCGCAAACACCTACACCGCGGCTGTGTATATGTGTGCATTACAATAATTGGCGCGCCAGCGAACAATGTGACAAATTCAATCTCGACCTACATCTATCCAACATTGATGCCGTAGAGATTTTCAAATTACCTTTAATATATTTCCTGAATTATCTGTGAATTTAAATCGAAAGTTTACATGCGTTTACACACTTTTATGTACTAATTTAAAGTCATATAATTTAAGTTATTATTGAAATTAAATTCGTTATCCTACCTTTCTCTATCGCGATAGGTTGCTAAATTAATTGCATAACAGATTTTTGTTTTCAATTATTTAACTATTTTATGAGTTTGTGCATTATAATTAATAATAAATAATATACATATAACAAGCAGCTTAATTTTTTGACGGTTGTTTGAAATATCTCTTTAATAAAATAAACTCCCCAATTGCCACCTTTTTCCCGCCTACTTGTGACGTAGGAGTGTTCAAGAGGAGAATGATTAAGCTTTTATAAGTTAGTGCATTCAACATCTTAGACTTCATCAACACTTACTATCACGTGGGATTTTTTGTCAAGCATTAACGTATTTTATGATAAAAAAAAACCTTAACCAAAGCGAATTTTAAACATAAAATTAGAAACATGTTTAACGGTCCTACATATAGCAAAAAGTGCGTAGGTAGTCAGTGAAAGTTCCAAGGTTGGCCCAAACGAGTTCCTGTGCCCTTTCTCGGCTTTTGTTAGGGACCCAAGGACGAGGCTTGCATTGTTGGGAATTATTTTTTATGAGTTGCTTGTAATTGTATACGTCTGCGCAGCGAGGCGTGGCGATTCAGATGCGATTTTGGTATTTCTATCCATAGAGCACCGTTGTAAGCTCTGATTTTCAGAAAACATACTTAAGATTTCCATGCACGTTGTCATTGTTTTAGCGGCACTTAAGCCCTACGAATGTGCACGTAAATATTTTTATGTTTGGCTTTTTAAAAGCGTTTGCTTTGTCCTCCATGTTTCTCGGAATACCATTGGACAGAATTGCGTTTCAGTATCAAAATTTTTATACGTGAAGTTTTTTATAAATAGAAAAAATTATCTAGTCTTTAACCACTTGAAGTATAGAAAATACCTATTATTTGTGTCATAGGATTTAAGTTATTATTAAAAGTCTCGTAAAGTAGAAAAAAAAATTGTATTTATCATAATTCAAAATTTCATTTAAAACTTTTTACGATGATTTATTTTTAATGATGACTTATGCCGGTTATTGAGCTAGGTGTGGAATGTATCTAATCCTAACTGTAGTCACTATGGATGGTTATTGTATTTAGTGACGTTTTCATCCATTATTATGAATTTAATACAAAAACCATTTTTCGAGGTGGCACTAAACGCTAAATGCGTTGAATTGTATTAGTTTATCGAGCTACAATTATTGACTTTGACAACTGTTTCGTGATTAAAAATATAGTTTTTCACCTTTTTTTGCATACCTACAACAAAATATACCGGGTTTTTAATTTTATAGCTGCTAACTGAATCCTACTATGCTTAAATATTTCCCTAGAATTCGGTTTTATGAGTGACAAATAAACTAACTAAACTTCTGAGTGACTTACATTGATTTTTTTATTTATGTAGCCGCTGTGTAAATAATATTTTGTTCGTGAATGATAAGACAATAAATGATGTTTCAAATTATATAATAAACAATACTAAAAACGACAATATTCTGCTTTTGAATTTCGTCGTTCATCTTCACCCTTGACATATTGAATAAATTAATTATTTTAATCGTTCCGGGGTCGTAGATTCCAAATGACAATTGAGTATGAGACATTTTGGTCTAATTAAAAAAATTATCGTATAAGCAAACGGACTCAGAGACGTTTGGGATGAACATTCAAAAAAATAAATAAAAATATCAGTTTTTGGAATTGATTTCTAATTTGTTTTCATTAAAATTTTTATTTTAAATTTAATAAAGTGTAAAAAAGAAAGTTACATATTAATATATAGTATATGAGAATATATAAGATACAAAATAACCACTCTCTACAATGGTTTCTAAGTAAAAAAATATTTACAAGTTGGGTTTTTTTGATAGACTTGATAGAATTGATGTATTCATTGTTAACGTTAATTCAACTGACAATTCTAATAAATAGCTGTATATACTAACACTTATCATAAATAGCTGTAGCTATAGTTGTATTCATTATCACGATTATCACCATTTCTTAACATAAATCACATATAAATATGTATTTCCGAATTCGAAATTTAGAACTGCCAATACGTACTTATTTGCAAAATATCTAGGACATCCTCTCTATGCATAACGTGTTATAGGTTTAAAATAATCATATTCAATAGATATTATATACCCTGGGCGAATAATTAACTTCGAGAGCCGTTATAGCAAACTATTATTCTTACGTATCTACGAAGGACAAGGCCGCGAAACAACACTGACATGTTTCATTGTGGGTACTCGTGTTTCTGGTATATGTTGGTAATCTATAGCACTGTATAATAACCCGTCATATTATATTATAATTTGTTAGTGATCCCGTAATTTCTAAACGACTTGACCGATTGAGGATATTCAAACATTATATTAACTTTATGAAATATACCTAGTTATATATTTTAATTAACTACTTGATCATTAATATAATGAAATGATCCGTACCTGTGGGTGTAAGAGGTTACATTCATCCTTAATCCCAAGCCCCTGCTCCCGGTGTACCGTCTTGAACAACGTACAAGGCTATTGCGAAAAGTCGCTCTTTATCGAGGTTTCTGGGGTCTGTGCCAAGCCTAATCCCGACTGTACAAGTGCATGATGTAAGGGTACTTCAGTCGTCTGACTAGTTACCACCCTCCTTCTGTTACATTGTCGGTGTCCATGTACCATCAGGAGGCCTGTCTATTCGTTTGTCGGTTATTTGCATAAAATATGTATATAGTTTGTTTTCTAGAACAACGTTTGTTAGACCAGCGAGTAAACTAATTTAAATTAAAAAAAATTATGCACCTATCTCATTACATAACACTTTATTGATTGGAAATTTACTTAAGTGTATTACTTTAGCTTTCGAACTCATTTCACATTATTAAAGATAGCAACCATAACAATTAAAAAGTTAGACTGACATATTAGCAAAAAGTTAAACTTGAGCGTGGTAAATAAATGGTTTTCAAGAAATATAAAAATATAAAGTATGTAATAAATTTTTTTATACTGATATTCTATAAACTGAGAAGTCGTTCATACTCGTAAAAGTCCTTTCTGAAATGCTCACTGTATTTAATTTTGTACCGACCGATATTACACCGTATCAATAAATCTTTCACCAAATCTCATTCATTGCTTTTATGTATTATACTTTACGTACATTGGTTGGACGTCAATATAACGTCATGTAAATTTAAACAGCTGAACTGACATGAAACGTCAAATGCGTAGCGTAACGCGCGCTTAACGCAACGCCATCACAATAAGTAGTAATAAGAGAATAAAATACATGTAAAACACGAATCATAAGAATCACGCTAATATATACAGGTATAATAAATAAACATGTTATGACTCTAAGCATTGCACTTGACTTTTGGAAAGCAGACACGAACCTGCCATAATATGTTTTTGAGGATCTAAGTGATCACCTGTGCCTAAAACGTCTGCTATTCCTTACAAAACATTTCGAACATCGAGTATTATTTCGAGTACAGTCAATAGGTTAAAATCGTATTGAAAATGGTTGAAAATAATTCTTAGAAACTCAGGTTCCACGACATTACCATACGCACGTACCTACAACATTAGCCAACGTTAGCTTACGTTGAAGTCATTGTTAACGAGATCTATTTAAATAGTGCGGTTTTTATTCTAAAACGGTAAGTCAAGGCCTCGCAATTACCATGTCCATATCTATTCAGTTACTTGCTGTTTCCTGTCGAGGAACAGTGGGGGCAACCTTGAATGCGAACACTCATTATTTAGCCATTAAAGGCAGCCTCGCGTTTTGGCAATAATTAGTTACTCTCAAATGGGCCGGGCATATTCCACGTTTTGAGATATGTAATTAAGATGCATACATGTTCTTCGAAAACATGCATGACTCGTTAGATTTAATCAATTGAGAATAAAACTTTAATGCAATATGTGTAAATAACTTTTATCGAACATTTACCGTTATTAATTCAGGTATTTGGCGGTACTAACAGGTCAGGTAATTAACTTTAAAATAACGTTAATTCAACTATGAATCACTATAACGATATATCGTTATCGTTAGGCAATAGTCCAATCTATGATTTCGTCATAACATCAGTCAATTATTTAAATTGCTGTTAGTAAGTATTGGTTCATTGATCACCAAGAAATTGATATTAGGAAATGAAAAAATAATAATAACCTAAGGCATCTCAATGCTTTACAACAATGTCTGTACAACGAAAGATCTCCATATTAACAGAAAACATAATAGTTGTTTTTATATACAAGAAACAAAAATTTGTGGAAATCTACAAAATTATAACAATTGTCTAGATGAGATTGCGAGCATAACCTGGGTTTTATCGCAAATAGTTATACGATTAGGGATGTAATGCGGTTAGGTTGAGCATCATGAGATTGCAATCAACAGGATCTATGAAGCAACTCGCTTCACAGAAAAATCAGCAGATGTGGGTAGAGATGTGAGCACAGAAAAATCAGCAGATGTAATGGGTAACGTGTGGAAGACTAATCGTACATCTGACTTCTGTCAAACAATTAAATAAAAGCATCTATACGAGTTCTCAGTGAATAATTCCTATTTCTAAAATTTAAAATATCTATTAACATAAACAAAGTAACACTCCAATCTTAGTTGTGCCTCCTGAAACATGCCACATGAACAAGTAAATAATTAACGTGATATGAGTTATATATAGCTATAATTATGGTGCTAGTTATTTGTTACCAATATGAATATGATCCACGGGAGTGCTGTTTCAAAGAGACGGGAAACAAGTTCGAGACAATAATAAAATCTAGCAAACGAGTCGCGGTAGAAGCGAGCACGAAGAGGCCGGTCGACAGTCTGTTCAAGCTCGGACTAGCTTGTCCTTGCGTCCGGGGTTATCGGACGCCGTTAGCATTTAAAGCATTAAATAAAAACCAAGACTGCTATGAAGAACCGCTTCGGACTGAGAGCACATAAAATTCCGTTGAAGCCTTTTTTCCATAAACATAAGTACCGATACCACACGGTACATCGCAGGCGCACTGTTGCTCGCGTCAAGGATTGGTTGAAAGGTCGTTTGGAAGGACATTTTTTGTATCGAATTATTTAAGTGCGTTCAACATGTGGAGACCGTTGGTAGTTGCCATATGTATGTAAACCGTTTGTATCTTGTTTCGCACTTCGGATAGAACTAAATACACGACGAATACACAGGTATGTATATGACAGGCTACTGTTATATTCTATAAAAAATGATTGTCTTAATATATCTTAGTTACAATTTACTTAGTAGGTATATATTTTTGTTTACGTTTAATCACAGTTGTAATTACCCTGTTAAAATTGTTTCATGATAGATCGTCGTAAATTTGATGGACGATTTCATGAAAAAAATTGTACATTGTAGTTTGTAACGTAATATACGGAAGGTTAATAATTGTAACGCTATTAACATCTAAAGAACGTAGTTGGTTCCTGATATTGTTAACATCTCTGGTAGTGTATAAAAACATTGATTTGATACATTGTATCTTTAAACGAATCTCTATAAAAACTGTTCAACACTTTATTACTTTGGTCACAGCACAGCGTGAATCACAAGCAGATTTGGCAAGGGTTAATGACCCAAATATGTTTAGCGAAGTGTTCAAGGCTAGCATCGACTAATTTGGTTTGCAAAGCAAAAAAGTCCGGTATCTAAGAAGTTGATCAATTGATTTGTTTACGTCTACGGCCCTCCAATATGGCGGAGGCAACAATTAGGTTTATGTTAATCTTTTATTACATAATACCGTTATTTGAATTTTAGAAACATGTTTAGAATCATTATTTCATTACAAATGTGAAGGATTCAATTTGAATGTACTTTAAAAATGTATAACAAATAATATAAATGTTGTTTTTCATTCAAAAACACTAGGAGTTTAACAAAGTTAAAATCATATTGCATCCATGCTATTCGCGATAGAAGGTATTCTAGGCCCCGCACTAAGACGAGTCTATGAATTTATTTTATTATTTAATAATTTGCAGTCACTTATTTCAGATCAAGTAATACTTAGACCATATTTATTACCATATAATTCCTTTAACTTTTATTTTTCAAAGATTTAAAGATTGAGACAATCTGTAAAATTTGATATCCACCTGTAAATTTTTAGTAAAGTTATTATTATGTAATTGACTGCAATTTAAATTGCCCTATACAATATAATGGTGGGCGACATTCAGCAAATTGCTCCAAAATACCTACACGAAATGATTATCTTTTACGGCGGCGTGACACAACAATAGATGTGATGACCTTAAATTCAAGATGTATGCGTGCGGGCATTCGCCGTTTTGTTTGCTTTTTTTTATATTGTATGCCAGTTCATGTTACAGGATTTAAGAAAAACCTAGTGGTTCATTCAAAATTTAGCAACATTAAGATGCTATCTCGACCGCACTGTATGGAAGCCGTTTTTAAAAACGAAAAAGTTTTTATTCCTTCAGCAGATAAAATAACTTTCGTGTTCCTTCTAGGTGGTCTTTAATGCGTTCCGATAACGCGCGTAATGGTCTATCTAACGATGAATTATTGACACTGTATATTAGGCTTAACAATACAATTCTTAAAAAATCCAACTTACCAAACCTTAAGATAAAAGCAAGGTTATAAATACACGTGCGTTAAATTATTTTTCGCATGTTTGAAACAGTTACATGCGACGAAATTTAAATTATTATAATTATTAGCATAAACTGTAACTCAGCTGAACAATACTAATTGTTTGAACTCTTCGTTGAAAAGCTATTACAAAAATGTTTTACTGTTTATAATTATCTAACATACACGTGGTAAGTGCATTTGGTAGAAATAAAAAACTAATTGTCATGATTGAGATAAATGTTACCTTAACATTGATAAATCTCATAAATTCAATTCGTGCAGACAGTTTAATCTTTATCTGCACCAGTATTTTCTCATAAAAATGTATCAATCATGCATGTCAACCAAACTTATTATTGTGTCTGCAATAAAGTCAATTTAGATGCTAAACTATTCTTAAGAGCTCTTGATCTTTTCTACGCTCGTCACCACTGTAGTACGCGTCTATGTTGACTTTTTTCGTATGAGTTGTAAATGAGCATGTAATTCATTTAATCCATATGCCCTCCCATGGCACTGGGTACCTTTTGACGGTTTCCCACTCGAAAAAAAAAATATGCTTAGAAATAGCACCTACATTGTTTTAGGACTGGGTTTTTCTCGTTCCGCAAATGAGAAATACATATATTAATTTATGACTTTTTTAATTAGGGACAGATTGTAATGAAATTAATTTATAATATTAAGTTATAGTTACTGCAGTACATTACATTAGTAAAAACCAAAACGAAATCGGTTAGTCCGTTTCTAGTAGCGCGTACAAACAAAGAGACAAAAATTGTAACACCTATTTTTTTGATTCTATTGTATTAATAAAGGCCCTTAATAATAGTTTTTCTCATATATATTTCATGTACAGAAAGCTATCGGTTAAAATTTTATTAAATGTATAGAAATATGAATATTTACAACATAATGAAATTTGAAAGTTGATATCTAAAAGCTACAGTTGATTGTATCAGGCGTTACTTTTCGGATATTCATTGGTATTTAATTAGTATTAATTTACTTTGCAACAATCCGCAAGCACAATGTATGATGGTATATATTTCCATACATGCATGAAACCTCCCTCCCTCCCACAAAGGAAAACATGCAATTATGATAAATAAAAGTATATACCAACACACATACCGTCACCAACACGTGTTTCGCTCCGAAACAGAGCATCATCAGGGTAGTAGACTTTACGAGTGTTAACTGCAAAGAAAGAGTTCGAGAGAGATATCGATGATAAACTTAATTTTATTGTTTGCATTGATGCACTACAGATGCGCGCCTATTAAAATTATTTGCGCGCGAAGATATTTAATTGGTATAATTAAACAGCTGAATACTGTAAATAAAATATTTAGCATCAGAAAGCAGATGTGTATTATAAAAATATGGTAGACAATAAAAACAGATCCGGTACCCGCATATATATCGAGAAGTCTGCAGAAACGGACAAATTTTGCGGAGACATGTGTGACCATTCCTAGAATAAAAGTCAGCACTCAGCACATCACGTGCGTAGCATCTTGCTATCGGGACAAGCAAAAAATATATGCAACAGAGACCCATACACTGCTTTAAAAATGTTAACTGCGGACTCTTTTTTTTAGCTCTCCATACTATTAATGTCAACGAGCTCGTCGTCCGAAATTCTTACAATGGCAGTATGTATTGTTGTTACAATATTTTACAAATAAAGCCAGTTACTTTATTACTTCTTATTCGTCTATCTTAGACGACAAAAAAGGATAAAATTAATTTCATTTTCATTGTTTTACGATTATTTACCTAAGTAATTTTGTTAGTTACTTTCACCAGAAGTTAATTTATTTTTCCTTTAAGAAATATTTAAAATACCATTCCGCGAACAATAGGAATACCGTTGAAGTAAACATAGGTAGATGTCGCCTATAATTACTTCTCTACCTGGAATGTGAGTACCTGCGTAGTAAGTAATTACGAACGATTGAACATACGCTGTTAAGCCATTTCTTAAATCCAGCCTTTTTCTGGGAACAGATTACTGCCCGACTCCCATTGTGAATGTTATCGGAATATTTTTTATGATCGTCAATCTTTGAAAAAGCGAAACTTTAAAAATGTAACTGAAATACAATGGCCGAAGGATACAATGGCATTACCGGCCACATGGCGAAATGTTTTATTCTTTTTGAGTAATCAAAGATGTATATTTTTACTGTTCATTTAAGGCAGCTTGCGATTAAGCCGGTTTCTGAGTTCTCTCATTGTTTATGACCGCAAAAAAAGGATTAAAGTAATTCTTATTTTATGTTACGGTTACCTTTAGTGTCGTTCCGTTAATTTATATTATCAGACGTTTGACATTAACGGTTTATCATAAAATCGAATAAGATGTTTTTTATTTAGTTCCTTTGTCTAACATGACACACATAGGTAGCAAATACTTTCATTGTCACACAAACAATAAGCATATGATTCTATAAGACGTCTTCAATATAGAAGGATAGTACTTTTGCCCAAAATTATTGTAGCTCAATTCAGGTCAGTTGTTTTTAGGTTAAAGTAACCTTTGTCTACAAGAATTTAGTTATGTTCATCCAAAAGCGTTATATTGTACGTCAGATAGTATGCTATCCTCACGCATAAACAAAATTGGAAATCCGTACCGGAACAGCAGGTTTTATGGCAATTTATAATAATGTTTGAATAATGAACACGAATCCATGAAGAAAAAGTAATCCTTGCGTAGTATTCGAATGTACATTTAGAATCGTTCACATATTCCAAAAGAAATTTAACTTGAAAGTTGTTGTAAATTTGTCTCACTTTTTTAGTTATCTTTAATGTACGTTTAGTAACAGCTTGTTACAATTTAATATATATATATATATATTATATTAAAAGTCGACAAACTTGCAAACGAACCACCTGATGGTAAGTGGTCACCGTCGCCCATGGACATCAACAAGACCAGAGGTATCATTGATGCGTTGCCGGCCAGAAAATGAAAAGAAGGTAAGAAAGAAAGTACTGGATCTCAAGCCCCCAGCCGGATCACGACGAGTCGTTTGGCGGCTGATTCAAGCAGGAGGGTGGTAGCTAGCCAGGCAGGCTTTACGGAAAGATAATAATACCCCTAACAATATTAAAGACTTAATAATAATACTGATAATATAATCACTATGCGAAGCTCTACCACCAAGCAGGCTGGCTTCTGTCGCCTCTTACGACATCCTTTTCTATCAGCACGGGATTGGGCGGAGTATTCCAGGCCACCCCGATACGGCGAATTGTTTAGTTTTAAACTTACAATCGTGATATTCACTCGAGTTTCTCTTAACGCCTTACGTTATTTATATTAGTATTCTAAAAAAATTAAAAACTGCGAAAAATTACCAATAAATCAATATATCTCGTCAAATTATATAAATCATATACCCAGTGTATGTGTAAACTTTTTTTAATATCTCAACTTCTCTTCTTCAGCGTATTCTTACTAACTGTACATGATTTGTTTTTACATTGAAAATAAGCTGTGAAAGATTCGACTTACCTGAAAC
The DNA here is from genome assembly GCA_003671415.1 of Megathymus violae. Lineage (NCBI taxonomy): Eukaryota > Metazoa > Arthropoda > Insecta > Lepidoptera > Hesperiidae > Megathymus > Megathymus violae. The sequence continues at coordinate 4,792,304 of PDGT01000010.1, forward strand.
GTTTGATACACAATAATTAGTGAAAAACCGGCTAATGACTATTTAATTACCATAAATTGAAACATCTTGACGCATTTTTAATGAGTCGCCAATTGCATGATTGTTGCAAAGTAAATATAGAATAGTAGTAAACAAGTTCTTGAGCCCAGTTATTATAGCCTGTAGTTCCATAGACAGAGCGCAACGCGTTGAAATCTTTTATATAGGAACGTATGGATACCAAAATTTGATCGTTATTAATATCACATATTAAAGTACTGTTTAGTGATTTAAAGCAATTCGTATATAACTTTTAATTGTAATAAGAACTACTACTGCTATAATAATAAGTATCAGTAAAGAATAAGCTGAAATTATACAATAATTTTAATACGTTGAATAAAGAATTTAAAAGTATTTTATTTCGTGTGAGGATTTCATTATGTAAATATTTCGATCATTTTATATTTCCAAAGGAAACCCTTAATTTAACTTGTCCCCTTATACACCCCTTACACACCCCTATTATACAAGCATGTAGGTTGTCCATAAAAACGACAAAGGGAGCCCTTATGACCTTGGTGGTATTGTCCTTACTTGCCCTTTCCCGTACAGGTGCAAATTCACCTGTAATTACTTGCTATTTTTTATTAATTCGCCCTTTAAGAACTAATGGTTTTGTGATAATATTATGCGGGTTCTACTTCCAGTAACGGTACGATCGATTGCTGTTTGTCTTATCTAATGTACGGGAACTTGCAACGCCAGATTATTTTGCCTGACTTGAATAAATTGATTAAACAACAAATAGTGTGCAATATAATGTTATTCTATTGTAATTATGGTGTACGTTGTTTGTCTCCTATAAATTACTAGTTCAGTTGTTAATTTATTCTGCTAACTGAATGATTCTCAATTGGATTCCTGCGTTCAGCAGATATGTGTCAGAAAAGTAATGTCTTATTTTGTGTACTTTAGTGAATGGTGTGACAATGGCATTCAAGTCTATAAGCGTTTTTAATAAGAAAATTAAGGTTAACTTTATTAAATATAACTTTATTTATATGTTAAAATTTACGTACATTATGCAAATGAAGGTCATCACATCAAATCAACATTACAATAAACGGTGACATGTTACGAGTTATATTCAGTGGCGCACTGTTAATTATATTGAAATGACAATTGAGATTGCGGTGAGTAACCTAAATACAAAGCGCGCGATGGCTGGCGGAAGCGGCGCCATTGTGCGGCAATCATTGACACCTCGCTACCTACACCATCCGGTCAATTCCTGACTCGTGCTATGGCTCCATACTTGCCATGTATTTCATACAACCGAATCACCCTAGGGTCATTTCCACCTTTAATCGATGCTTATTCTATTTAAAGATCACTACCTCTGTTTACTTCGTCAAAATTAATATGTTGATTAATCCAAGTTGATCTGTCCTCAGTGAATACCAAACCCGTACTCTTTTACTCTTAAAAACGTAACTTACTAATAAAACAGCAAACCGCAGGACTGGTTTAATTTTATATATACCGTGTCAGTTATACTTCGTAGGTGTATCGATAAATCTGTTTCGTACTTACGTCTTCACTATTATTAGAAGTGAGAAGCCAATCGCATCTAGCATGTATGGCAGGTTTTTAGCACATATGTAAGCGAAACGTGTGCCGAGAATCGCGAATACACGACAGTTATATCAGTGATTCACGTGTTGTTGCTACTTCATCCCGTTAGGATGTGACATTTGATTAGCGAAATTTAAATTTAAAAAACGATAATTTTCGTATACCGTGAACGTAAATTACATTAGAAACCCGAAACACTAAACGAAATTACAAATTATTGATGGCACACTTCTTTAGAATCACGCAAGTCCCGCATGATCTCAGGTATGTTCACGGAGCGATGCCGAGAACCGAGAACAGGATTCTGTCCAACGGTCTTCCTTTTTTTTATGATGGCGACAAGTGGCCGCTAAGGATGAAGCGATAAATGAGACGTTACAAATAACGGGCTAGTGGTAAAAACGAACATTATCAACATCCAAGTTTCAATAACACGTTTGGTAAAAATGAATATCCGTTATGAAGATTACTTTAAATATTTAATGATAAAATGAAAGATTTTTAAGTCTGCGAGTTACACAGGGGATGCATGAGATTCTGAATCGCGTCGTTATGCTATTTAAAACAAAATTAAAAAGGACGATTCATGTGCTGAATGATCTCTTTGTATGGATGAATATTGAGTGACTTACCGGCACATTCCTTGTCCTTTTTCAAAAGACGAGGTACAGGAGCATCATCAAGAGGAGATCCGGGACAGAGCAGGTCTATTTTATTCGCCAGCAACTCCTGGCCCTCTTGAAGCCCGAGTTGCTGCTGCTGGAGCCGCTTTTTTATAAGGAAGATCTTCGGCATCTTCGGTCGTTTTTAACACTGCACTGGAATCCTGTTCGTCTGTATCACCAGGTCTATAATATTTCACCCCGTCCAAAATCTATCAACACAATCTTGCATCATAACACTGCACGGTATATTTCCTCGCGTCGTTGATGTTTATTTAGTGCGGAGCAGCTAGCGGCACATGCGGTACCGTTGGCCGCTGCGAAAGGACTGAGAGCTAGTAGGTGTGCGGTGCCCGCGACACCGTTGCCCGAACAGGTCCGCCCGCGCCCGCGCCGGCGCCGCCCGCCCGGCCCCTGCGTCCCCTGCGCCTGCGCCGATCGCCAACGAACCACCTCTACACCGTCACAAATACAGATTCCAGTAAAAGTGCTTATGCATGGAAGATCCCTTAATAAATCCCTAAATGTCTTACTGTTGTACTTTCATTTTAAGAATAAGTCTTTGATCATGTCGGCTTACATATCTTCAGTAGAACCTACTTAATACACATTTTTTTCTTAAGTGAATTGACAGCTTAAAATTAGATAAAATATCCTAAATAAATCATTTTTATATAAATTCGTTTTCCGTAATGAATAATCCATTAATCAGTTCAAATAATTCATAAGTGTCCCAAATATATACGTAAACAACACTATCAACCATTTTTACAGAATGAAATGCAATTAACGATCTGAGATAAAAATCAACAAGTATTTATAAACTCTATACTTAAGTAAATAGTATTATAACGAGAACTTTAGACAGCCTCCTTGGCGGTAGAACTTCGTGTAAGGATTATATTATCAGTAGTATTATTAAGTCACTAATAGTAATCATTCCGTGAAGGCGGCCTGGTTAGCTATCATCCTTCTCCTTGAGTCAGCCGCCAAAGGACTCGTCCTGTTCCGGCTGGGAGCTTGAGAGCCATTGCTTTCTTTCTTATCTTCTGGCTGACAACGCATCAGTGATACCTTTGGTCTTGCTAAATCCATTGGTGACGGTGACCACTTACCATCAGGTGGCTCTTCTGCTCGTTTGTCGGCTATTAACATAAAAAAGAGACAAGTATTGTTTAATCCATAATTACAATAAGCTACAATTCCATACCAGTATCCTGAGGTTTATAAAGTTAATTATAATTAAAGAAACTCCAATATTAGTGAAATATAAAACGGATAGTTTCTCAACGTGTAAAAGAAAACAAGCGCAGTTAAAAAGAATGACCTAATGAAACGCACCGTAGCAGACCATCTAATAGACGCCGGTGCAAATCATTTCAATCAGTTACATAGCCTACAGGTGATCTCAGTTCAGTGCCAGTAAAATCCACGTCTTTTTAGTGCGGCCATAAAGATCAAAAAACATCCTTAATAATATATTTCATTGGATGAAGTGGGTTTAAATTACGTTAAGCGTAGAATCCAGTAATAATTTTGCTAAATTAAACACAGCGTCAAATTCATTTCATAAAGATGTCGTTAGTGTAGTGTATCGTGACATATTACGACAATACTTATATCACAGTACCTAAGAATGAACTGGAATCACCGTGAGTAACTGTTACAGTAAAAACTTAAAAGATTAACATTTTTGAATCATAGCAAATTTTATTTTACAATTTACTATTTACTAAGCTTACAACAATACTTTGTCGGCAACATTTTAATCATCAAAAGGCTACAGAAAATAATGGACGTCCCAACTAGAGATAGAAAACAATCAGTATTCTCTACCGATACAATGTCAGAATGCACAAAAATATGCAATAAAACAATGCATACAACAATAAATTTTACAACTATTTATTATTCAAATAAAATTAAACTGTAAATAGGACTAAGTTGGCGCTGGTCTTCATCCTTAGTTTATGTTATAAAGTATTCTTTACTTTGCCTTTTGTCCAGTATTATTTCCGTTTCTACGTTACTCATATTTAAATTCTTGTTCAATTTATCGATAAATATAAATAGTGTTCAATCTATTGATATTTTTTCGGTACAAAGAATTTGCCAAAAAAATTCTTCCGTCTTCTATCTATAGAGCATAATCCGAGTATTAACACTTAGTAAAATTGCGCACTTCCGTGCTCTAACGTATTAATGTTTAAACTTTACAATTATTCCGAATTGATCTGTTACTTTTATGGCAGACAGTGCGAATCTCTTTATATTATCTTCAAAAAGGTTTAAATTTAAGAAACCGTGGTATTGAAGATATTGTATTAAATCCTTTCTTTATCTTCGAATAAGGTCCTTGTCCATTTCTTATGGCAAATTTATTTTTCAAGAAATTCTGTTTGTACGGCTCGTGGAACTGGTACAAAAGGGGAATAAAAACGGTTACTATAATTATTAATTAAAGTATGAAAAATGTGGTTACGTTATAAAAAATAAAATTAAAATTAATTAGATCACTAAACCATATTGTAAAAACTCGCACCCTGAAAGTTAATTTCATTAACAAGGAAATGGAAGATAAATTTTTAACGTTAAATAAACCTACAATCTGGCCGCCATAAATCATTGTTTATTCAAAATACCCATAACAAGTTCACGAGGTAGCAGTTAGTTGTTTTGCTAATTCAAATAAAAGAACGTTAGCTTGCTACCGAATCGGTTGTTTGCTTTTTAGCTTCAGGGAAAAATGAAAATGATTTCGGCGCTATCCGCTTCACAGTGTTTTGAGATCAGTCAAAAATACAATAAATTTTACAAAAAAGTTGAATGTACACAGTTTAGTCAACTTTTTATGCTCTTTATATGTATAGATTTGGTATCAAATATTTTTGCAGCAGTTAGTTATAAAGCATTATCTATAGTAATTAACAAATTATGATTAATTAATTAATTAGTCTTATAATATGTTAAAAAAGGTAAAATAAAAGGGGATAAAATACTGAATCTGGGACCCCTCACTCGGCAAACAGGTTCACTACCAGTGGTTTCCATAGCCATTTAACGACCCCATGGTCGTCAAAATAAATATATAAATTTAAAGCAGGTTTTTTTTATCAGCTTGGTATCTAAAATACTGAATAAAAATCAAAAAATCTGTTATAACCGAAATTAATAAAAACTTTTTAAGATTATTTTTTGCTCGATACATTTGTATTATAATGTGACCCCATTTATAATCTTAAATCCCATTCAGGGATCGGTTCGGAGTCTGGCTGATCCCTTAGATTGCGATTTTAGGTAGGTACTCTAACACTTCAAAGTTATATTCCTGCTCATCGCATTCATCACTCTTATCAATATTTTTGAACCCAAGCCTGTTCGGGGTGCACTTTACTGAACAAAGGAAAAAACTATGGCAAACGGTCTCTCCTGTTGCGAGTAGTTCTAAGTAGCCTTCGGTACTATCTATATTATGGCCGATATTAGATCGTATTTCTTTATTCGCGAGGCTAATATACCACCGGCTATTACATAAGAAAGTTAAATTCCTGCAAAAATGCTCATCACACTGAAAAAGATTTGCTATTGCGACATTTCAATATCTTTAATAGCTTGACTGATCCCATAGAGTTTCGCCTACAGTACTCTAGACTTACAGTTTCATATATATATATATATATATATATATATATATATATATTACGTAATCTGCCACGCCTACGGCGACCGTTTTCTTATTTTTCAATAAAATAAGTAAGTTTTTCAAAAGGCAATTTGTTTCGTGTTCTTGACAACGACGATTATAATTGCCGGTCTTTTACCTTGTGAAAAAATGTCAATATGTTTTAAAATCTCCCTACCTAGAACCTTCTGTCTGTGTGCTTAAACTGAAATTTTTCACTTTTCCATACGATTTTCAAATATTTCCTTTCATTTAAACCTTGACCTAAAAATTACAAATACAGAAAAGGAATTAGCCGAAACGGCAATAGCTATGAAGTGATGCACGGCCAATTATTTATGACAACTGATTTTTATTTACATAGATAGATGAACTTGTAACTTTATGTGTAATCGAATTATCGTAGTTATTTTGATGTAAAGAATTTCATAGCAATCTTTGCCAAAACTCGGTTATTTAGTCATAAAAGAAACTTAAGTAAATTTTCGTAATGTTCTATTTTTTCTTCTTAAACTTACGTTCACATCAAGCGACCCAGTCGTCTGTAAGCTCTTCAATTTCTACAGAGATCAAGGCAACTAAGAAGTGACTAAAAAGTGAATGCGGTTTAATCTCATTTGTCAAAACTATTTTCAAATTATTTTATATAAAATTGTATATGTATTTATGTCAATGTGATATCATGTCATGTCTTCATGTCCATGTTTACTTCAGTAGAAATGTCCAATAAAGAATCCATTTCATCGAGCTAAGATAGTCGCAATAGTAGATTTTATATTAAGTTTAATCTGTGCTCAATCGTTCTCTGTTAAAGAAAACAACACAAGTAGGGCTAAATATTAGCGTAGTGGTTTTATCAACGTCGAGATTAAAGTTTAAGATTACCACTAGTAAATGCCCTCGCTTCGCCTCATACAAACTACATTACGCTTACGAATAGTATCTGTATTGTTTTAATACAGGGGTTTTCTCGTTCTTTGAATTAGAAATACATATATAAATTAATTACTTTTTATTTTGGGACGGATTGAAATGAAATGAATTTTAAATATTAAGTGATGCTTACTGCAATACATTAGTGAAAACCGTAACGAAATCGGGTAAGCCGTTTCTGAGATTAGCACGAACAAACGCACAAAGAGACAAAAATTCTAACAACCATTGTTTTGGATCCTAGTGTGTTAATAAAGGCCCACAATTGTACAAGAAAAACTCTCATATATCCTTAATGTACAGAAAGAGATTAGTTAGAATTTTATTACATGTATAGATTGTCACTACTTTTTCTATGATATCAAGAAAACAGGGTTCTCTTTTTAAATAGTAAATCTTATCAACCTACTCCTGTTTAATACATTTCCACGATATCGTTATGGAATATTCTAGACATAGTATAGACAGCATATAATACATAGACTTTAGATCGGGTTTTAATTTTTTTCTGAACATAATAAATATTTATTAAATTGAATATACATACTATAATGTAGTTTTCTTACAGTCGATAACGGATTCACATTTTTAAAATTTTTAGGTCAACAATTGTCTATAATCGTTTTATTTTATATGACCATTAAAAGATATCGTATTAAATTGTCGTCATATAGAAAGACTGTCGTTAGCTATTTATTATGTCGTATTTATAATAACGTCTTTAATAATGTTATAAAAATGAATGTTTTTCTTATTTTTATAATGTCTACGTCATATTTTTACTACATTGCCGACGCGGGCGCAGTGACGGCGTACCACGTGAGCGTCGGTTGTGCAATGCCACAACGGCCGCAAAACGTGCGTCTACGCAGCGGTTCCGTGCGCCGCGCCTCGCCCGCCTCAAGTTCTTGGCAACGCTAACCTTTTTTAAGTTTATCTAGCAGCAGTGGTCGAGTGCCAGCGTTGGTTCTACTTACATAATTCTTCTGACAACATGCTATCATATAAGTATGCTAGTAGCTCACGATATTTTCGAAGAATACGTAAGGTCTGTCAGATATTTTATTGATAAGTTGTGATATACTTATCTATTGCAATCAAAAATAAAAAAAGCTGCACACTATTAAACGAGGTGTTTACATAAATTTATATTTAAATTTTTACCTATATAATTTTACCTATACCAATTTATTTTTAAATTTGATGACTTCTATTCTACTACCTATATCAATATTTAAATATTCAAGTAATTTGATTGTTACAAAGCTATTTTGTTTATCACGTTACGGTACATTACGCAATGGTGTCATTTTATTTTATGAATTTTCAAGATATTCGAAAATATTCACTATTAATTTGGCATACAATTCCCATCAGAATATACTGTAAGAGAACAGAATTTATTTAATTTATGTATTTTGTATATTGCTATCCAATATTCTACCCTCCGTTACAAACCACATATGTAAATTATACATATATATTTGAAATCGTTAACTTCAGATGATCACTGTAAATACCGATTAAAACAACCCTTAAGATGTATATCTATGTGAATTAAATTGAAGGTCTATGTACTCGAAATTCGTAAAGCTTGGTGGCAGATGCACCAACATCAGATAGATACAAGTATGTCGTCGTAACAGATCACATGCAACGCAACAACGGTACACTTTATGCATTCCCGATGATTGCATTCAAGCACGCGCAATCTTCCACCATCTTGAACATTCATCTTATAGGGATGTCCGTGTGTATGCATGCAAGGACCGTCGAAAGTATTGTTACGTATCTCATACATAATAAGTAAAGCTCAAATTAAAGATTATTTATTAAAAGTCATAATTAATTTGAATTAAGATTACATAATCTCCTGAACGAAAACTTTAGGGCTTTTAATTAGATATTTTACAAATATGATGATGAGCTGATAGGTACTCGACTTTTAATCACCTTATTCTAATTTGCGGAAAATCAAATCTTCTTGTAGTTGCTGAGAATTCTAATATAATTCAATAACCATGATTAATAAATATAATAAAAAAAATGTGTTTTATGTACACAGTCGGTGGCTAAAACTAGTGGCAAATAAATTGCTCTGTTAATAATGGTAAGAACCGGTTCAGTGATTACACTCAACTGGACAGTCATATTATTCAATTGGAGGCACGAGCCTTCTCCTCGATGGAAGAAATAGTGTTACGTTGCCTTGTACTTCTGATTTATCTTATAATTTCAATTACGAATAAGTAAGTTTGTTGACATCAAAAATATTAATTGGTTCGCCATTAATATGCACCTATGTACAAAGAACCTCACAGCGCTTATAAGAAGACCTTTTTAACATTGCTATATTCAAGTAACACTTCGGTGATTTACAATGAACTTTTTAAAATACAATTATTTAGTCTGTAGGAATTATATTGTGACATTTTTTACCGGTAGGTAACGTTGGTAAAGTTTATCTTAGACGTTCATTCTGTTTGACTGACGTAAATACCTGAATATTGATAAGAACCATACATATAATATTTGAATACTTTAGTATAGAGAATTTATAGAGTTAGGTAGATACCCACAAAAATTAAGTCTACTTAATAAAAGTCTGCGCTTGAGCCTTGACATTGAGACATCAGTAAATCACGACGTGGCGTTGTGCGGACTTCGAAATTGCCTTCAAGAAGTTATTATGTATATTACGAGTATGGTGAATTAAACGTCAGAAAATTCTCAAGCGCTTAATGTCGACGTGTAGGTACTATTGTTACTTATACCGGTTGTCAAAAGGCTGTGGCGTGGAGCCGGCGAGTGAGTGCGCAGGGGAGGGGTTGGGTACAGCGACCGCAATTCTACGTTACAAAACTACAAAGCCGTAAACGCAGACAGTTGTTAACTGAAATTAAACTTAATGAACGCATGATACGTGTTATTTTACGGACATCGGAACAGGTTGTTGTGCCGTTGTAGTTAAGTACATAAGAATAGCGTTGCCACACCGCAGCGCCCAGCCACCATTGCCCATTGCCAAGATCACGGACCGGCGAATGTCAGCCACGTCACGAACGAGCTTTGTGCTATTGCGGCTGAATAGTTCCAATTCGAGTACAGAACGTAATCGTCACGAGCCGATGGAGAATTTTAAAAACATTTATGATTCGAGAAAAAAATTAATAATCCCTACAAATAGGTACTTGACATACCGCGTGTATTGAGCGGTCGGAAAACTATTTAGCACTGTTTATCGAGAACAGCTATAACCATACATACATTGCTGTTTTAAAGTTGTGCGTAATGGAAATTGGTACTTTCAATTGTTGGTATTCGTAATTGTGCGTATTTGTTCCTGTATTATGGCATGTAGAAAACCATAAAACAAAATATTTGTTAACGGAATTAAATAATGATTGAATTATTCTGTTTAATTTCAGGTTGGTTAAATATAAGTTGTTAATTTTGTATGGCAAGGATAAGAAGATAAGCAAGAAGGGTAATAAGGTAAATAACAAGGTTAGGTAAGGAAATAAACACAAACAAACGTACCTATAACTAAAATGTTATTAATAATATACTACTCGTGCTGGCAAACTCACTATTTTGCGCATGTTCACATTTCCATAAAAATTTTTGTATAATAAGGTATTACTTTCCCAGACATTATTCTAGATTTTTCGAAAACATTCGGTCTGTGTTTGAGAGTCCCATCAATTTATGTACATAATTGACTAAATACTTATTTAGTAATCACTCGATTACAAGAAAGCGCTTTAACATACTTGAATATATTTTAATGTCATGCGTATCATTGCAAAAAAAGTGTACAAAAGAATAACATAAATTTAAAACTATTGTTTCGTGCGTTGGCTAACGACGTAAGGCAAAATAAAGGCAGTAAAAATTCTTTTTAATTGATTGGTAAACAAATCACGCACTCGTGGCGCTCCCCAAACGAGTAGCCATTATGCAATCAGCGCACATAAATACGAACGTTTTTTGTCCACGCATCCCCACGGTAAATAGTGCCCCAAGACTCCTGACGAGTTTTGCTTCGCACCGCCGTGTACGTATAATAGCCCTTGCCCTATCTTTATATGGGCCGAGCCGTAGCCTCCTGCAATCCTCATTCAATGCACGTAAGGTAGCGGCTCTAAGGACCGGGTTTTTGTTATAGCGCAACAGGTAGAAAGGAAAGGATTGCGAGTGCGAGCGCTTCGAGTGAGATGGCACAATATCATCTTCAGATCTGTCTCGCTCACCTCGCCCGTCCGACGCGGGCGCAGGAATGCCGTACGATTTGTGCTTGCGCATGTTGCGGCGAACTCCACAGACACATGTACATACGGCTATAGAACTTAGTATAACCAACACACACTGCCCTAATGCGTATGGGTCATATAGCGGGATTTACAGAGTTTAGTCAGTGAAATTATATTGAAAGGGAGTCTGATAATTTTTGGCCATATTGAAACATTATTGTCAAACACTGAACTACTTTTATTATGTCTAAAGAAGGAAACTAGATTTTCTTTCCTTAAATCTTTTGAATGGGAATTTCTTCGTTTTCATGTTAAAAGTTGGCAAAGAAATACAGTTTTCTAATGTTAAGTGGTTCTTGCTGCTCACGGATATTCACGGATAAAATCAATGTCGTCGTGTTATCGACCAATTAGGAAGTTAAATATCCATTTGTTAAAATATTTTTAAGGTAAGTTAAAAAAATATCATCATCGTTCATTATTACCGGATAACATGACGAGAGAAGACACAAACATCTCAGACTAATGCAAAAATTGAGATATTTACTTTTACCGACTTTTTCCCAACGGTCATTATCAAGCCAGACATGTTGAATTAAGTAATTATAGGTTTTGAGCGATTCAAAATCATTCGTAACAATTACAAACAATAGACAATTGGTATGTGTATTATCTATTTTAGTTACATTATTTTATTTTTTAGATTTGATGACTTAACTCCCGAAGAACAGTTACGTAGACTTGTTTAAAGAAATGTGTATTGCACAAAACATTGAATTTACTTTCGACACTTCTATAGAACCTTATAGTTTTCCGTAAATAAATCACGTCAATCATAATAACAATAACAAAATCCATAAGTTTCTTAATAATTGTTATTGAAAACATACGTATCATAGCTAAACTTACATTTTGCATTGCAATCATACAATCATCAAGACAAATGAATATTTTTATTTATATTATTTACTTCCACCCATACTTCTAGATTTATTCGAAAATAGATCAATGAGAATGAAATAGGGAGAAATAGCTTTAAAGAAACAATAGAAATAGAGACCAAATAATAACTATTATGTACATAATATGTTATGTCTAACACTAATTTAGTATTAAAGGTTTAATGATCATTATAAATAATACATACCTGTATTTTTTTAAGTAATAAATGATTTTTATTAATGTCATTTAAATTCTTTTTAACATAGTCGTTGACCACCCACGTCTTTAACATTAATTATATTGTATGTTAATAAATTTCATGGGTAACAAAATCGTTTCTCCTCATTTATCAATAATAATTTATACATGTGTGTATTGATGCACACAATTAGTAAATTTTGCAACATATTTAATGAACTATTGAATTATTTTGCAAATCAATGCACTAGTCTCTTTGAAGAAGGATGATCGTGTCAAACATACAGATATAATATGAGTTTAACATTTATAACTGACTCATGACTCGTGAAATGAGTATAATTGGGAGCTTCTTGAAGCTTCTTCTTTAGAAATTGCTCATGACAAAGTTTGACTTTCAAAAAACCTTAGTAATAAAACCTATTTCGAATAACAAAATTCAATTAAATTATAACTGAATAGTAGAAACCTATGTTTAGATATATTAAATTTTCTTTCTTTCTTACGGATCACATAATTCCGTATTAATAATTGTTGTGAATGTAAATTTTGTATTTTTGTAGTGTATTGAATTACACTGGTAATTGGTACATTGGTACATATGGTAGTTGGCATCGAATATCACATGATATGTTTTTTAATTTTTTTACTTTCGATAAATTAAACTTAAATAAAAAATTCTCTAAAAATGCATGTGTACAGGATAAAGTTTTCTTCGTTCAGAATTTCAAAATTCCAAGTTCAATTCTCAATTAATTTGAATAATGAATAAAACAATTACATGTTAGAAGCAGTAGCGATCACACATCATAAGGCGGCCAGTCTGTTCCTTTGTCAGCTATTTATAACAAAAATTTGTTATTGAGACTTACTCGGTAGGTACTACGAGTATTAGTAAGTGCGACAAGTAACACGTACATGTATCTAGTAGTGAGTACTGTAAGACATATTGAGTATAATGTCGGTCGTGTTGTTAAGTAAACATGACAGTCAGCCGTCGGTCACATAAAAAGTTTCCTCCGAGATCCGGTCACACTGGTCCGCAAGATCGACGACCTCCGTTCGCCGTTTGGCTTAATGGAAATTGCTTTTCTTGCTTCACCTGGTTAAAAGTGGGATGTGGTTAATTGATAAATCTTTCGGTTCGGCGACGGTCGATCGAGCTGACTTATTTTCGCTTAATGTTACAAAATTATGGTATTTTTCTAATTGTTAATTTTGATTATGCTATTTAAATACATGCGTTACATTTGGTTTTCAGTTTTGGGACGAAGGACGTGTATTTTCGTGTAGCTGCTCGCCTTCGATGCGCTTACATCAGTCGTGATGCTCGTAAGATTACGCGGCTTATGCCGTACACGACCGGTTACGTACGGCTCACCTCGATCTCGACTCAGCTACGGTCACACGGCTAACCGCCTTAATAATATATTAAGCCACTAATAACGCAGCCCAATTAAGAAGCTATACACTAACCTTATTTATTAGCTTGCAATATAGCTTTCTCGAGTTTTGCACTCTTATAAAATATTTTTAATGCATACATCTTAGCTAACTTATCTCGTGCATTGTATATAATTAAGGCATGCCTTTAGAATTCTATATGCTATGACTATTAAATAATGTTCTATTAAATTGTATGTAGTAAACTTATGTACATACATAGGTGATACAGAACATTTACTTGGAAGAGGAGATAAAACGTCTTTCATAGAACACCTAAAACTAGTTAGGTAGTTAGGTATAAAGGTATCGCTAACACTCTTAGGTAATATCGCGTATAACCTAACCTAACCTAAATACTCGTAGGTGATTTTAAAGGATTCACTACTAGAGATGAAAATCTTGTAGGGATAGGGCTAAAACGTCAGAAAAGTAACGATGGCGCTATGACATTTTGATAATATCTCTATAAAAAGTAACGAAAATAGGCAAACATTTCGCTGCTAGAGATGAAACATCTCTTCGTGGAAGGGCTAAAACTAGTTACAAAAGCAACGATGTTGCAATGCAAGACTCGGTGCTTTAGCGGTCGCGCTTGGCGGTGCAGCACGATCTAGCGTTCCGCTCTGCGCGAGACTCACCCCTCCCCTTCCCCCTTACTTCCACTTACCCCGCTCTCCATCACTCGGGTGGCCCTGACCGAGACACAGACTGCGCCGGGCAAATTACGAAACAACTATCAGGAATAATTGTAAGTTAAGTCTTGAGTCTATAGAGCACAGTATAATCAAAGAGATTATTCCTGGTGAGTAGGGTTAATGTTATCTACAGTTTCTGTGTATTAAAATAAGTGCTACTTTTAATAAAAGTTATCTGGTACAATGATAATGAAAAGTGGTGATAGTAAAAATATTTTTAATACTAGTAACCTGACCCAGTTTAGCTACGCAATGAAATATAAATTTTTTATTGTGGAGTTAGAAACAACGGTGCACTTAAAGGTAGCTATTTGATTATGACCATCCAGATTTTAATTTATTAAACTATTTCCAAACATACAATCGATTGAATAAACTGTAGATAAACACTGAATATTTAACCTTTTCGGAGAAAACACTTAGTTTTGATTTGAATTAAGAGTATTTTTATTTTTATTTAAAGTATTAGGTTAGCCACCGTAAGCATTATTTTAGTTATACCTTATCTACGAATAAATGTTTTTTTCTTTTTTCTCTAATTTAAAAAGGGATGAACTTTAGGCTCGTATTTATTGTATAGTTCTTTAAAAAATATATATTTATGTTTTGTGTTTATATAAACACTTAATGGAAACTCATGTTTCAGAATATTTTGAGAAATTTCACTACACACAAATGAATAATATGATAAAATTATGATAAAAATGAATAATAAAATGATATAAATGAATGATAACATTATTAAAATGTGGTTCTGCCATTTGTCTTTCTACCTTGTATTAAATATATTTTTTAATAATAATAAATAACATACGTAAATCCATGCAAATGACATACATATACTGCGGATATCATACACTCACAAATACGACACCATGAACAAAATATGTAGAAAATGTATTACCGTCAACAACTATTATGACAGCAACATAAGTAATATAACATGTATCTGCTGCGATTAAACCAAAAACCCGATACTTGATAGGCAATATAATGCCATCTGGTTGTTAGCCAAAAAAGTTCTAAAGAAATTTGTTACCCTCTTCATTAAATCAACTGCTTATTGCCTGTGTGGTATCTATAACAATTTCATTAATAACATGCCGACAAAATTACACATGATGTTTGACACAGCACCTTCAACCCTTTTTTATATGAATCATTATATAATGTGTGAAACACTAATTTGAAATATGTTGGAAGAATGAACTTCACGTTCCTTTTAGTTTTGGTTTTCCGTTCCATTTTCTCATCTTTTCGTACCAACTTTTAAAGATAATAATTTCAGATAATGAATTCGAGTAATCACACTATTTATTTCTAATTATTATTTTAAATAATCGTTAACCGAGAAGACGGGTTTATTGACGATAAGTGGTAACATCTTTTACGCCACCCCCCACACCTCCAGGACATTCGTAACGGGTACCATAAATTTAAATATAAAGATACCTAATAACCAAATGAATGAGTTATATGTGATTTCTATGATATAACATAATAAAAGCTATATTCTTGGATATAATAAGAATATCCTGAAAAAAATCCACCGATATCGTAACCATCTATTTCATATTTTGTCGATTTCTTGATTGATATCTCAATTAGATATATATCATAATCTGTTTTAGACCAAAATATGATAACTCCAAGAAATAACATCATAATGATTGGCAGGTGCCCCGCTTAATAATAATGAATCGTTGCAAATTTTGAAAATGTGCTTTCGCGTTAATTGGTTTGCTAAAGATCGAGATTTCAGAATTTGCACCTGCTTCCAGATTGAATTTTATATTTACACATATAAAATAATGATTAAATTTTTCCAAACTCATCCACTACCCAAACCACTAATGATTTGGTGGAAACTTGAAACTATATCTTGATACTTTGTCCAAATATTTGAATGAGAGGTCAATTAAGAACGGATTTTTGACAATTCGACCTGTTATTATTTCTATACATAAAAATAACACATAATAACATATCTTATACATAAAAAGTAAACTATACATATAACATAAAGACACTGAGGAAATAACAAAGAAAGAAAGAAAGAAATACATCACAGATAGAGTCACAGCACACATGAAAAATATATATAAAAATTACATACTATTACAAAATTAAAACAGAAACAATATTACATAGTTAAAACTAAAACTAATGAATAAAAATTGTACGTGTGCTGCAGCATGAGCCTCGAAACAGTCCGGACTCAGCGATATGCATGGCCTATCATTAGACCACGCTACGGACGTTCTGCCCGGCCGGAAAGCGAAGTAGTGCGGTCACTGAAAATATAAAAGGTCAAAAAATAAGGATATGAAGTCCGTTTAATAGTAATGAATTTTCACGCAACAACAGTGGACATTTTAACACCATAAAATAAATGCATTATAACATACTAGGCCATGCAAAAAGTTTATTTATAGGTTTAAATCAGTTATAATCAGTTTTTTTTTTTTATATTTAAATACAATTTTATTTGAAATTGTGAGATGATTTTAACGATTTCAATAATCACCTAAAACCGAATGAATAATTTTATAGAATTCAAATAGCATTTACGAATTAGGCTCCTATAAAGCAATCGTGTACCAATGATAGTGCTTTCGACTTTTAATGAGAGATGAAGAAGAAGTGATCATTTGTTACGATAAGAGAGTTGTTGCGGAAGGAAATGAACTAACAATGAAATGTATTTAACTGAAAGGAATTATAGAAGGAATTGCATATGCGAAGATTCAGCGTGTATTACAGATAAGGTTCGGTAAGCGTTTACAAGCTTTTACAGAAGCACCTTCGCGGAAAAAAAGTTTAGCGTCTGTTACCGTACAACCTCAACTATTTAAGTTAGAGCAAAGCTGTAGAGTAGACTGGTAAAATGGATTGCCAAATTTAGTAACACACATGAAAATTTGTAATAGTAACTAGTACTTAAATAACCTCAGATATCTTAGAAAATATTATATAATAAAATATATCTGATCTGAATATTACCGATTAACACGATATATTAAATGCAAGAAAACGGTTTACTTAAATGGTTAACTGTGTGGTGTAACGGCTAATATGCCTTGTAAAATATATACTCTGTAATGTTCATAATAATCATTGAGTTCTATAGCCTGTGGTATCTTTGATGATCGCGGACAGTGTAGCGTTCAAGCGACCAAGCCATTTAAGTAATTACGAGACCACGGGAATGCAAATTTTTTTAGTTTGTTGTTCATCAAGCCGTCAGATTCTTATTTATTATTCGTACGAATTTAAATTTTTGCTTTTTTGTGTAAAAAAAAATTCCCAATTCCGAAAATGAGGTTTCAAATTCCTGAAAAGTCACGCGTAGCTAAAAATGAAAAATTCGAAAACAGATGGACAGATATACCGGATTTAGATTATTATAGTATTTTATTATTTACTATTTTTGTTTTTGTTTATGTAAAGAAACATAAGTATAGAATACGTGTTTTTTTTTTCATTTTAACCATTTTTTTTAACTCTAACCAAAATTATGACAGTGTTGTTGGCCGATCTCTGCAACAAAACAAAAATGACCTATGACAGCATTGAGCGGCCATTGCAAAATATGTACAAGGGTAATATTTTAAATCTACATAAATATTTAATTCACCTTAATTTATATTAAATACTTGGTATATATTAAACATTCCTAATTTCCAGCACTCTCCAATTTGGAAAGTTTATAATGTATAGAAATTTGATAACATTGAAATAACAATTACTATTAAATTTAATCTATCAATGTCTTTTGTTTTTAATTAAATTTTGTAACAGACCTTTAATAGTTAAAACCGTTAAGAAAAGAAAAACAGCCTATTTTGGACATATATACAGGAACAATAAATATAACATTAAAATTAATAATTGAATGCAAAATTTAAGGAAGTAGAGGTCCAGGTAGAAGAAGAATCTCATGGATTGGAAGTATAAGGGACTGGCTGCGGGTTAAAAGCACAGATAAGCTAGTTCATATGACTGCTGATAAAGAGACGTATTGACAAATGGGCGCCGACCTCCTTGATGGAGATGGCACGTGAAGGACTTAAAACTTACTTAAAAAAGATAAAACAAATGTTTAAACAAGGATTTTACCCATATAAACGTAATATAACACGTTTATAATACCATGATTATTCAGCTAATTCAAATATCTTCCTGATGTGACAAGCTGACAAATGATGTGCACCAAAACATTGTACTCAAAGGTATTGTCCAAATTCAATCTGCTGTAAACTTAGTAGCATGAAATGTAAATTAAACTAAAATATTTTTTTGTCAATGAACTAAACCAAATATGTCAATTATGTTACTCGAAACATGGATGTTGATGAAAAATATACCTGTATAAAATAACAAGTGTAGCGAATGAACAGGGAGTTCAAGACAGTGGCGGGACAAAGACTAAATGCATATTCATGCGTTCTGCGTCCTCCTTACAAAATGTCGCTGCTAATGTTGCGCGTGACACGGTTTCGCTGTCGTAGCATTCGAGACGCCAATTTGCCCGTAATTTGTACATACAAACATACACAAACAAATGTCCCTTAGATTTAACGTACTCATAGAACTTCGTTGCCGTCCAACTGACATAAAGCTGACTGACTGTATTTATTTAACTTAAAGTCCGCCATTGGACATTAATATTTACTATGTTATACATATATATCTTGATTGCTAAGAAGTCATACTATTCTACTTTGTAAAGCAAATTTACAAACTTTATAGACTGTTTTAGTTGCTAGAAATATAACAATAATATTAATATTACAATTATAAAAACAATAAAGCATATTCTATTTTGATTTTCATCTTAAATTATGATTAAAATTAAGGTTCGAGTTAAAACAGTATTCCCTTTTCCCGACCCAGATTGAATAATCTTTTAAACACAATAATGTTATAGTGGGTAACACTAGAATATGCCATTCGCATTAAATTTACAGTAACGTATTTTAACTAGTCGACAAACGAGCAGACGAGCTATCTAGTGGAAAATGTCACTGTTAACCCATATACTTCAGTAACACCAAAGGCATCACCGAAGTTTTGCCGACCGAAAAAGAAATATCAGCCTACAATAAATTGAGACAGATGATCCAAGATCTGGCAGTTTCCTCGGTCACTGTATGAACTTTGATATACAGACAGGTAATGTTGTCAGCATCCAATAATGCACCGCAGGGACCCAGTTATATAAATTTATATTTTAGTTCGGGTTTTATTTTAATATATGGTTTAGTTAAATTATAACTATGTGTAATTCATGTTAATAAATAAGTTGGCTAATGTATAAATACTTGACGCATATATCAGTTATCGTAGTTCTGTTCAATCTGTTATATGAGAAATAATTATGACAGCATTGAATTTCCTCATATTAGTTTATATAATGATCAAGTAAAGGCGAATACATAAACCAATAATACAAACAAGTTAACAAAAAAAGTTGGACAAGTAGAATCTATATGTACAGTCTAGATCATTCCCTGAGTAATAAAACCGTTCCAGTACCATATCCACGGCCATTTTCCCATTATTGTGGAAATTTAATAGAAATTATAAGAAATTATAAGAATAGCGATATACGCTACGAAGCAAGTCTTGTAACGATAAAATTCGTAGATGAACAAACATTACCGACATAGCTCGCAGAATTACCCGGCTAAAGTGGCAATGGGCAAGGCACATCGTTCGAAGAACTGATAACCGATGGGGAAGAAAAGTTCTCGAATAGAATCCACGCCTTGCTAAGAAGAGCACACGTCGTCCCCGAACCTGGTGGATTGATAACCTGAAGAAAACGGCGGAAAGCCAATTAATTCTAAGGACCTAGGACCGGCCGGAGTGGCACCAATGAAGAAAGGCCTTTGTCCAGCCAGATTATGAAAGGCTGATAGTTACATAGATAGATTTAATATAATCAGTCACAGAGAAACCATATCAAACTTAAAAAAAATTCAGGTCAGTAATTTCAGAGGAAATCTAAGAAAAGTCGATCGTGTGGCACACCGTTAAGTATGACGTGGCATGTTAGTTGCATTGAAACCATAGCGCCTTCCTATCTTGAGATATCTTAAAAAGAAGATGAAGTGGTGGCGACTGACGCAGAAGTACCCAAATGGCAGAAAAATGACTACTTAAGTTTTTATCTATATTATAAACATGTTCCATAACAAAATTAACAGATCATAATTAATCATAAACATTTATATATTAACTAGTTCTAATTTAAAAATTAATCATAAATCGATCAAAACCAATCTCTTTTATTCGATGCGTCACAGGACGCACATGACGACATTATTATTTTCCAATTTGTCCTCCAAAATTAATTCCCAAAAACGTTATGGTATAGAAAAAATATAAATTAACGGTAAAACTTACAGCTATAGGACATAGATCTGTAATTTGTTCACCCAATATACCTATATGCCAAATTTCAACGTTTTACTCATAAGAGATTCGATGAACACTGAACTGACAGATGGTCAAATATACAGACAGATAAGTATGCTCGTATAGGGATTGAAGGCATATGAACGATTGTTCATCTGAGGTAGGTGCGCTTAAAATTTAAATCAGTCGAATATCAAGTATGTATACTAGTATAAAGTGGGTGTTACTACTAACGTTACTTTAAATGAACGATGAAGGTGTAAGTAGGAGGTCAAAGAGTCAAAGTTGAATGTTTTGTCAGTTCATTGTTTTTAAATAATGTTAATAAATTTATTCTTTTGAAGTAAATCACTCATTTTAAAACAATAGAAATACGAATTTGTACATAACTAATGGACACGACATAAACATTATTATAAAATAATATCGAAACGAATACAGGAATCTAATGTAAAACTTAAAAATACTCAACGCAAATATATTAATGGAATGTGTATGAATGTAATAAAATATTATAATTAAAATAAAATATTATTTATTAATGAGTTTAATAATTAGAATAAACCAACAAAAAGCTGAAACAGTCTTAATGGCTCTTTGAAAGTACCTCTAATTTATTCAAAGTAATATTTACGAATACAAATGGCTTTTATAATGTGGTAAAAAAATGGTTCAAACAGGCCACAGAGTCGTCGACCTGTGAAAGGATGTTCGCATAATGACGAGCGGCTGCAAATGTCAACTGACGCAGTCTCTCTAAAATAAACCAAGCTAGTATGTTTCGAATGAGGTGTTAATGTAACTCTGTATGGAGGTTTCGGTCATTCAATACCGAAAGGTTTTAAAGTAAATTTAACGATCAATCCTAGAACCCTACGTTGACATACTATTTTCGGTTCCATCCATCCATCCATTTTTGTATCTCTCTTATAATCGTGTTGCATTTGGCTGACCCACAACTGACACAACGTCTCTAGGACACTTGTGTTCGAGTTCGCTGATCACTGTACCACCTTAATTATTTCCGACGGTAGGTAGGTACTTACTCGGTTTACTGCTTAGCTAACTACCTTTCTGTTTCTGAAATTAACTAGGAAATGTATATTTTTAAGCTATTTTGCCAATTTAAAAAAAACATCACGGTTTTTTTAGGCAAAAACACAACATAGGGATTACAGAATTAGGATTCATTCGCTATCAACACACACAAAAAAAAAACCATGGATTGTACCAACATTCTTCCATAATCAGAGAATAGTAGGGTAAGTAAGGCAAATTTCAACAATACTATAAGAAAATCTATAAGTACCTACGTTGAAAAGGCTCCAGGCTTTGTATCAACAATGAGGTCAACAAACAATGTGTTGGCTTCGAGCATTGAATTTCATTTATTTTGTTAATATATCATTAAAATTGTCACTAGGAATATTGCATTATTAAGTATACTAAGACGTTATCGAAATTTGTTTTTCTTTTCATGTGTAACTGAATTGTTAGTATTATTACGGAATGAGTAACTCGAAGATTGCTTCAACCATCGGAAAGTCACCTACGATTTCAACACGGCACTATGTTAATTGATGACGCGAAACTGACTTCATTATGTCACGAGTACAAAAAACAGATGTTTTATTCGAACTAAAGTACATACATAATGATTTTTTTCGTTCATTCGGATTTTGAATTGAAATATAATATAATTCGGAATTAAATTCAAAATTTTTATTTAATCAATTGTAGGGTATCGTCCTACTTGTCCTACTGGACTTCCTACTTGTACTATTGAACACTTACAGAACGTTTGAGAATAAAATAACCTGATCTTGCTTATACTTTTTGCTATCATAAATTATCCGAATGCAAAACAATAACCGTTTTTTTTAATTTATAATTAATAATAATTATTTATAACTATTAATTCGCCATTGTGGTGCCATGGACATACCCAAATGAGACAACAACAAAACACATATAAGTAGTATTCAAATCAATAATAATGAACCTGTTAATAAAAATAATGTTTTGTTACATATTATAGTGCTTTTTCGGTTGGCTTTTCCGTATAATTATCGATATTCTTTGACCATTGCAGTCACATTTTCAGGTACAAGTATAGTCAAACGAATGCCACGTCACGGTTCTAATTACATTTAGATGGTTCAAATGATGTAAAGAAAAACATATTTCGATGTCTTTCAATAGCCCTGTAATTTCATAAAAATGGGCACATATATTTTCTTTACCTCTAACCCGCAGTGCTGAAAATATAAGTTTTAATGAAATCGATAGCATCTGCACTTTACAACTGTAAGACCTGATCTTTTCAAACAAATCTCTTATAGTTTACACGACTCATTCTCTTCTCACTTATCACTTCGATAGATTTATTTCCTTGATTAAATTATAACAGGAAGTAACTTTGATTTCAGCATTATTGATAGAACATATTAAACATGACTCTACTTATAATGATGGTAAATGTTAAAGTTAAACGAATATGCATTTGAAAAAGGATCACACAGATGGCGAGTGCAAACAGTGCACGTTTAAGGCGACAATGGGTGGCGGAAGTACCGTCAGTGTCGGTCCACATCCGCTGTTGGTAGTTAGAAACCGTCATACGCGACTCCAAATAAAAATATTTTAAATCGATCACGAATCTACTAACCATATTAAACCTTTTGTCTTTTCTTGATATGTTTCTTATCTTTTTAGTTATATTAATTTTCAGCGTTCATAGCTCGATAGCTTATTTCAGTGAAGCGCTTTTAGCCTGATGGTTTGCGTCAAATATTACCTATTGCCTACTGCCATTTGTCACTCAACCAAAAAAAAAATTTTGTTAATGGAACACTCATAGCCCGATGGCTGGTGTCAAGTATACATAAATAGTCAATCAAGCCAAGAAACTTCGACCGACATGTGAAAAAAAATATTCAGCGCTTCCTAATTCAAAGAGTATTTTGTCATTTCTATAACAGTCTATAAGCCATGTCTGACGACTTCGGATATCAATACACTTTGATAGTTGGGTTGGCCGTTAACCCATCCACAAATCCGTACTGGGGCTGCACGGTAGAGTAGCAGCACTCCACGCATTCTCAATTATGACCTAAGCCCTGTGTCCTTCAGTAGGCCGTTATTTTTTTTATTACCAAATAACTCTACCGCACAAACAAAAACATAATACTCATTTGCATGTATAAATTGTATTCGAATCGAGATGACGTTGAGGCAAGTAAAAAAGCGATCGATACATTTAAAAGTACGCATCTGTTACTTACACACATAAAACAAATTTACTTAACTTAGTGGCTTGTTTTTCCTTAAACGAATATAAATTAAATTGTAGCATAGTGAAAATGTTCATAATATCGATGCGGGCGCCCACAGGCGTCGACGGAAGTAATGTAAATGCAGATATTAGAAGCAGGCACAGATACTCCGGCATCGGCATACACTGAACTGAATATGTACGTGACCTGCATTTCAATTACTTGCAAAGTATTTATTATCTACAAATGTGTATACCAGTTGGCTAACTTAGTTACTGTACTAAATAATATTCGTTACTTCATAATACTAAAATCAACGAAGAAATGCATAAACTACTACGAGTCGTTTACGTCCATAGATTTAATGAGTAGTATATGTATGTATAATCATTAAATTTTGGCTTTTATATGAAGGTAAAAACTACTGTTATTATTATAATAAAGGATTTTCAGATGTTCCTATTTTTCTATGACTTTAATGAAACAATTTTTTGTAAACGTATTATTATCAATGTAAATTACATTTTCCTTCGTCTTTGAGTCAAATATTATTCCCACTAAGAATAGAGTGAGACGGATTAAACTAAATAGCTGAATATTACAAATATACTTTGTACCGGTAGTAACACATAATTACATGAGATGGCAGGTTTGAAGGTTGGCTCACTTTCGACCTTCAATAAAATTAGTCCCTTACATTCGCGAGTGGATCAAATTAAACAGTTTATTTAGTTCAAAATCACTTGAGTACCTCAAGAATATGACGTGAATCAATTTTAATATATTAATGATAAGTACCCTATTACAATAAATTTTGTATCTAACCTAAAGTTCTTAACTATGTCAAAAAATAAACATGAGTTAAATTTGTTTCAATTATACACAGTTTACCTGTAAATTTGTACCTGTAAATTTATTGATTCCGGTTCTGATCTCGAGTCGATGTTATTCAAAAACATGTGATAATAAAAGTTTAGTTATAACCGTGTAATGACGATAATAATTTCATTGCCTAACTGTTCCGTAACAATAACATTCGACTACTAGTCATAATACCTAGTAGTTATTTCTATATCGCATTATGAACAAAACGATTTGTTGAACATCTGTTTAAACTTTTAAAACGCCACGGTACTTTCAATGTTAACCAAACACATTTTGTACTATAATGGCTTGTCGATGGTCAAAATTTGTTGTGTCATTAACATTTATTACTAACAGTAGGTATACAAAATGATTGGTGAATTTAAAACTTAGACATGTCATAAGCCTTCAGATTTTCTTAATAACTACGCCAATCAATACTCGTCGTTAGAAAAGTTAAAGATATCAAACAATTTAATTATTAAACATTACATAAAATTTTAACAAGCCATAACTAACGCCAGAAATGTCTTGAAGGTACATTTTGGATCAGTATTTCTTACTTGAGAACTAGTTGAACCAATATTTGAAGATGGTCTTCAATCTATTGTTACATTTAAAGACTGGGATAGAACTTTCGTACGTAATACCTTTCGTTCTTGCATATAATAATAACGTTCTCGTATTTAGTTTTTAACTTTTTAAGTATTCTCTTCTAACTTTAATATGTTAACCGATGTGCGTACTTATAGGCAGTCAGCACGTTATTGGGTATTCTTAACTAAATAAGTAGGGAAATCTGTTGACCAATGGACGAGACGATGGCTTCATATCTTTTTTTACTTTGAGATAATCTCAATGTTATCCGTCCAGTACATTCGGAGACTGCATGCGAAGATATTAGACTGTAGCAGACGGACAGACAAACAGATACGCGAGAGATTATATAAGGATCTTTAATGGATATACGAAACCCAATAAAAATTAACCATGCACCTGTAACATAAACGACATGTTATACCTTTCCCATAACATACACTTAATTTACATATTTTCCATATTTGTTATGTAATATAAAGTATTGCAACAAATCCGTAGTATATACATAAATAAGAAAAAACGTCAATAATACCAGGCAAAAAAACACTAACAACGGTTTAAGTTAAATAGATCTATATGTCATATATACTACATAAATGAATAGATACATATATACCAGGAAAAACTTCGGAAATGCTAACTCACAGTATTATGAACGACAATCCACCATGTACACCAGAAACGTTTTTAAGGTAAACTTTGCAATAATTTTCCTTTGTTGAGTATTTTTAGAAGTGTATTAGGGAATAGAGCAGTAGGGGCTACTGCGAAAGATATAAACAGAACTAATCCAGACCGATGCCTATTGGATAAATGCACTTCATGCAACCAGGTCGAAATTGTTACAAAAATTTACATCAGTCACATGCACTTAACTAAAAAAACTGTAATTTTAATTTACTTGCCCTTGTAATAAGGGACATTCAATTAGAGGGTTAAACTTATACGTTGCACAATCTTTTTCTAAAGACGATACTTCCCAAGATTTTAACTGTACATGTCAAGGTTATGTGACGTAGCTAGAGCGTAAATCGCTAATGGATACCCCAAATTTTAATTGATTGTATCAATCTTTAATAATCGAATGCTAGCATATTGTTTTGTTAACAATGTTACAAGTAACCCGCACTTTGCTTCAGAAAAACCTATGCTTTACATTTAGGTATAGCACCCATATTGATATAGGAATTGGTTTTTCTAGTTCTGTGAATTAGAAACATATCAATTTATATAGCTGCAGCCAGGCAGTAAAACTTTTATTTACTTCCCTCTTAATAGAATTTTTATATTCAATTTTATATCCTATCCCGCGGGAACAGCCCCATTTCCCGGGATATAAAGTATCCTAGATTATGTCCCATAATATAATTTACAAATATCTTTAGTATCATTCAACTCCGTTCAGTGCTTTTTTGTAGGTGGTATGTTACGTGGTCAGACAGATAGACCATATCAATAACAAAGTGTAGTTATATTAAAATTTCCAAAAAATATTGTATATAAAAAATTTGACCCTGATACAGTTTTTATTATTAGTATACATTTTTGTCTTGTATGTATTGTGTCTGTTCGATGATGTATATTTCCGTATGTACCAACTCGACCTCCGAATATTGCGAAGAGACTAATAAAAAATACGCAATGTATTTTCTTCTTCTTCTTCTTAGCGTGTCGATGGCAGACACTATATTTTAGACGCCCAGAATTTGGCTACGTTGACAGCGCTGTTATTAGCTGTCATCAAGTCCTCCCGCGTGCAGGTGTTGGGGCATGCGGGGCACGACGTAAGGTGGTACATCGTTTGGACTGTGCCGCATAGGCAGTTCAAGTTCGAACCATCCGAAAGCCCCCACCTAGCCATGTTTTCCTTGCTCCGCCCAGTTTGAGTTCGAAGTCTATTTAAAGAATGTATTTTGATCGATTAATTAACATCTCATCTCTTATACTTTATTTTTTATCCCGATCTTAATTATATTATTACCTAATATATTTTCCCATCCGACTACACTTGGAAACCAATCTAAGACAATTAAATTTTTTGTCCTTATCAAGTCAAAGTTTTAATCAACAATATTAGTGTAGGGTCATATCTCACCTTCTTACATTTTTTTTAGAACCCTTGGAGCCACAGCCATAATAAACATATATGGACCATCATTATATATTTTTTGCTCTTACTCTAATAAAATATCATAAACCGAACTTACTAGCTAGAAATCTTAAAAACTAAAAAAAAAATAGCGAAAAAGTAAAATAATTCTCAACGGGTTAACAAGCTTCCCCGGTTGTGAACAAAACCTGGTACGCACATCAAATTCAGTAATTTGGTACGTGGTCACCGTGTTCGTAATAAATTCAATTTATTTTACGTTACTGTAATTCGCCATAACTTGGCAACACTCCACAGCTAACTGTAAACTGGACTTAGGCCGACGAACATTATAAAAACTTAATCGGTAACAACTGGAGCAGATCGGACGATCGTGCTAATTGCGCCGCGGCAATTAAGGCTATATTGTGCAATATCCGATACTGATCCAGTCACGAAAACCAATGTCTAAAAGCTACAAACTCAAAACAAGTTTAAGACAGCTTTTATTGGGACTTTTTAAAAGTCCAACAATTTCAAGTAATTCACTAAGTTTTAGTAGCCATAATTTGATACTAATATTAGGATAACAAAACGTAGA
The DNA here is from genome assembly GCA_003671415.1 of Megathymus violae. NCBI lineage: Eukaryota > Metazoa > Arthropoda > Insecta > Lepidoptera > Hesperiidae > Megathymus > Megathymus violae. The sequence goes on from PDGT01000010.1 coordinate 4,820,584, forward strand.
ATATAAAATACTTTACATCAAATAATGGCAACTTTAGCATTTGTCTTTAACTTTTCTACAAAAAAATTTAAACTATGTTATGCGCCATGTACATTAATTAACTCGGTAAATTAAGACATCGTTAACACATTTGAAATTGATCCTAGGAAATAAAGATAACACGCCAATCTCGGTACCATCATCATCAAAGTGGTAATAACAACTTTATTTTAACACAAAATTATGTTAATTGTAAAATAAAATTCATGAAACACAAGTATAAATTTGATCAACACGGTTCAATAAAACTGATTGAATACAAAGTCGAAATAAATGCGAGAAATTCTCAGGCCTGTGTTAGATAAGTCTGCTGGTGTAGGTTGGAAGCGCGTCCGTGTAGCGATTGTCGACGAAGGTTGGCGTTATGAAGTTGTTGGATTGTGGCGAAAAGAGGTCGCGAGGGCGCGGAGGGCGCGGAGGGGGCGGCCGATGACCGGCGACAACCTCACTGCGCGCCACCAATGTCTAGGGTAAGGTCTTCAACCCAAAGTCGCTAGTTACGTCGTAATCAAATGAGAATGATGCGTCCACCCATTTATGCATACCGGCCGGTGGATTGTGCATGAATTAGTAAAATTAAAGTGTGTTATTTACATTCAATAAAAGTATTCAGGACAACCGGTTTATCAGTTTTTAATTCTTTTTATTTTCCTAACGAAGCCTCTATGAAGTCATACCTAAATTTAAAATATCTAAACATTGAAATCTTAAGCATGAAAGTTTTGTAAGTGTTTCTTGCTGTGTTTTAGTTTGGTTGTGGGTCTCAAGCTAGTTGTTTTCATTCGAGAGAAAGATAGAGGGTAATGCCCTCTAAAGTTGTTTGTGGCAAAAAATGAGGACACAAAAGACCGGCTTATTTATTTTAGTTGAAATATAAACTGCTTGTATGTAAGTAATTAATCAGCAGAACCTTAAATTAAAATTAGGTCATGATTAGATATTGACGTCTTTTATTCTTCTTTAGATTTAAACATTGATCTTGTAATAATGCACAAATTTATAAGATATTAAGAGAGATTTTTTCAAAGAATACTTATTCAAGACGCACACTTTATAAAAGCACAACTTATAAACATTGATAATATTACGCATTTAACTTGTAATAGTGCTTGTGAACAAGATAAGTACATATATACAAGATATTGATAAAATAATAATAAGATGTTGAGAAAGATATACTTTTCTTAATATTAATCAAAAATACTTTCCACATTAGGATATCCGGTATTGTGAGTAAATATACATTAAAAAATTGCTTATAGTTACATTTTTATTCAATAAATAATACCTATTGTTATACGCATATGAAAATTAAATTACTTTATTTAATATACTCCGAAAATCTCGTTCATACGACATAATGAACATACATAGAAATAAACCGTCTGATTGCGCGATCTATCAGCATAGCTTAGTCTTGTAGCTATGACTAATACACAAAAGAATTTAGTCTCATACACAAATAATCAATTAAAAATAATAAAATAAAATATTACGTTAAAATATTAAATTGATAATAATACGTAAGAAAGAAATCAATTGGTTCAGTTAAAATTATGTGCAGATAATACGGATTGAGTGAAATCATAAATTTCCTGTCTAAATGTGGCGTAGATTAAAGATGTCAGCTGACATCTCGGTTAAGGAAATATACGAGGGTAGCGTTATTTTCGTCGAATGTGTTAACCATAACTGATCATAAAATATAATCACATTGAGATTTATGAGCGAACCAATATTTTAAGTTTCGTTGAATTTATTTAATTACGAAACCTCAATGAATGGAATGGGAAAAGGTAAACTTCAAAGAATTGAATCGCTAAAAGACTATTTTGTAAAGTAAACTTTCCTTGATATAATTGATTGATAAACATAAATTTCAAATTGAATTGAAATTATTATATATTCACGTGTGAATGTAGCATTGCCATATAATGGGCTGGTCATTACTGGATCTCTGTAGTTATTGTGTGCCTATAGGCATCATACAGATAAGCATTTTACTCCAATACCAATAATAGTAATGAAAAGATCAAAGGCGTTATTAATAACAAGCTAGCAAGAAATAAATAAACTATGCCACATTTTTGTAATAGTAAAAACTTAAATTATGTATATGTTTTGTTATGTATCCTATGGAACTGAATATTTGCAAGTCATATATATCACGTGTAAATAATTATCGCTTTTAAAGCTCTATAAGGCAGAACCTGTTATAATTATTTTGTAACTAGTTATTATGGGTTAAGTATTTCGTCGCCATATTTTATCGGACACTATATCCGAAAGTTTGTCTCGATAAAGCAAATAAATTGAATGAATTAGACCTCTATAGGTCACGTTAATGGATCAATCACAAAAACAATAGTTATGTTATATAAATAACCGTCATTTATTTATTGACCACCCAAACGTATTACGTAAAAATGAGAAATTAGATTTTTAAATATGGACTTAGTAAATGCGCCATCTATCGGCTTTTACAATGATTGTTACCAATGGAGACGATCTCAACATTTCAAATGAATTTTGAGGATAAAATATAATCGGTCAGGTCGTTCAAAACTTACACAATTAACAAAATCAACAAGGATTTACATACAAATATACAAAACTAACGTTCTAACGTAAAACTAACATTACTATTTAAAAGGTTTTTCCTTTACATATGACGGAGACCCTGGCGTGTGCACGTTAACGGTACCACTCACGTGTCTCCAAGAAGCCATCGACCCTCAGCCGCCGCGCAATATTCTACGCGCAATACATAAATACATAATACGAAACGACATAAACATCATAAATCTACATTTAAATATGAACCTTGTTGAGAAACCACAGAGTTGAAAATTACATTGTCACTTCTATACATAAATTCTGTTTTATTAAATAAAGCAATCTACACGGATCGTAAGGTCATAACTTGATTTTGATGCATTGAATTATGCGTCTTTGGCGAGTTACGAAAGGCCTGTTTTATTTTACTTATATTAAGTTAGAAAAACTTGAGAATAAAGATCATGCTGATGGTGTTATTCAATGATGTATTATTTATATCGCAATATAATTTTAATTATATTAGTGGAAGTGACACAACAACCGCGATTTTTCCAACTGTAAGTCGATAGGTTTTATTATTTGAACAGTGTTAGCGTTGTCAATTGGTACCCAAGTAAGCTATTGCGTAAACAGTTGTTATTCGATTATATTTTACTTTTCAATATACATAGGTTATTCAACACATGTAAACTGCATTCAACAGATTACGTATAAATTTTCATTGTATGTAATCGACTCTACTCGAATTTTAACTCGGTTTTATGTGTGATCGAGTGGAAATTTTTAATTAAATGAAAATGAAACTTTGAACATAGCTGAGAATATAATGGCAGTGTAAGAAAATTAAAAAGAATCATCTCATCAAAGTGTTTAAAATTAACTGAGAAGTTTCACAAACAAAGATTAGGAGCAAATAATAATAATAATGTCTAAAATGTATAAACTTACTTCTATTCCTACTTTCTCCCTTTTTATTTAAAATTTCATCCAATAAGAAATACTCAAAATGTGTGATGACTATTGTAGTAAAGAGTTTAGAGCGTAGTTGTCAATGAGAAATGATTAACAGTACAGTAAATTTTAATCAGTGTACTACTAACACGCAAATCTATGTTGAATACGGTCTAAGTTTTTCGTTCAACGTATGAATTTCAGAGCTGAAGTTTTTAAAATTGTTACAGCCAGACTAACAGGTACTTTTTACATTATGTAGTGATATGGAAGCAGCAAAAGAGAGAGAGCATGATCTTAATTTCATGCTAAGTGGTCATTGCAATCCATGGAAATCTAAAAGAATCTTTAAACAAAACAATTTGTAGTCAGTCGCTGATGTATTGCTACTCCTAAGATTGAAACACAACGCCGCATTTGTAAGTATTTAAATTAAAACTAAAAATACCTGCCAGCCAGTACGTGTGCATTATAGCCAGCTTTCATATTCGTAATGAGGCATTACAAATAGCTGAGTTTAAATGACATGACTGAATTTGCCTGAGTTAGTCACTTGGTAGTAAGTTAAAAAAGATTAAAATTTTCACCACGCAACTTTATAAGCTAGCAGCATATTGTGCGTTTATTATATTATAGCAGCATATTGTGTTCCGATAATGTCTTTTACTGGAGTGATTAGTTCCATTAAAATCTTTCACTAAATGGATTAGTTTACTAACGGATTATTTTCATGCTGACACCATGAGTTTTTTTATATTTTTGGGGTTTTTTAAAAATATGGATGTTGGTTATTACTCAATTACTTTTATTAAATTTCTCATAACATCCTGTCACTTTGAGCTTTCCTATTCCTACTTCCCTAAAGTTGTCTGAAATAATCGCTCTTTTTATAAGACCACCTTTTTTATTACTTACTGGAGTAACTACCCATTATTGTAATCATTTTGCTCTATTTACAATATATAATAAAGGGTATAATTTTTATTGTTGTAAATTAACAGTTTAATTCATTACTAATCAGGGGTTCCATATATTCTTGAGTGTAACTAATCTGTCCTCCACTTTGTGAAGCTTGCTTCCTGAAGAACAGACAACGTTTTGGCGAAACATCCCCCCTGTTAAGGGTAGCCGGGTTCTGTAGTACCCGATTTTATGCGACTCATAAGTCGTGATAGGATTCCCTTCCTACCTGGCTATTTAACATCCATCTTTTAGAACCTTAACCTTGAATTTGTTTTCATTCATTGTATTGATGTAAAAAAACACATAATTATTCATTGCATTAATTCTCACAATAACTCTTACCCACTCTTCATTAAAATTTCGTGTCCGAGGGTAGCATGAAAATAAATAATTAGTCAACAACGTAAACACCTTAAAAACGAACATATTGTCCTTTCGCTTAAAAAACACGATAGCTTCTGTTACGCCACAAGGTCGTCATTTCAATACTAGATACGGAAAAAGCGTAGTGCATAAGTAAATGCAGATAATCTATTTTAATTTTTTTTAATCACGATTAAATAGAAGTAATAATATGAATGTTCCAATTAAAAATTTCCATCCACATTTTATATTGGAATATGTATCTTGTTTCATTGCAAAGCATTGAATTTGCATAGGAAACACTTTCGGACGATGAATTTTTAGATTTAAAATGTCGCTTAACACCAAACGAATTGGTTCGTAATATTAAAGTAAAATATATAAAAAGGCTATATAAAAAGTATCGTAGTAAAAGGTATATTTGGATATAAGCCCTGTCAGGGTAACTGAGTATCTTTGGTATAGCGAATTTAAACCCAGTCGATAATGTTATGCGATGAAATGAATGCGGCGATGCTTACAAAGAAGTGGTCATCCTTAGTCAACTATTACGGAGGTAATAACCAGTAACCATAGAACTTTATTTCACTTTCTCTAAACATTTTCGAATGGTCCCTTAGTTACTCCTATTTATATATCTTAACTCAGGACGATTTCTTTACACTTTAAAAGCACAGAATAAATAATTGTATCAAAAACCAAAACTACTGATTATTGTTTGATAATATATAATAACTTCTATAATATAATTTATTCCTAAATTATATTATTATATATCTCATTATTGGTGACTTCTGTCAATCGTACGGGACTGACCGAGTTTAGCAACTTTTGCAACGAGCTTAGAAACAGTTTTTGACAAAATTTAAGCTCATTCATATTTCTGAGAGCACTTAATGCTGTTGGTACGCAACTTATAAGCCTAATCTATAACCTATAAGCGAGCAGTTTTTAAGCATTGGCACTTAGGTTCGATAATAACCCTTATCAATACTAAAGCATAGATCCTCCTTATTTATTACAAAAGGTCCGTACCATGTAGATGGTCACTAAAGGGTTAAAGCTGTAAATAGAAGGTATCGTTCAACTATTCTGGCTATAACTACTGTTACGTTATTTAGAAACTTCTTCTTAATTCAGGAACGCATTTATTATGTTACAAACCATGATAATTTGCGCGGGCTCATATATATATTTATTGAAGATTAACATTAAATTGTAATGTGGAATGGGGTTTTAAAGAAAACAGAATTGCACTGATGACCTTGCACAAAGCGAATATGCAGTGTCGGTCACTTTAAAGACACTTTTGAAGCTGATACTGTTAGCCGTATGTTCGTATATTATAATATCTATAGATATATCAACATTTCCTCTGTTAAGACTATTAAGAGATTTGGGCGGCTGCGTGCCACTAGAATTACAAAAGCTGTTAATGATTTAAAAGCCGAGATTCACTGAAACCCTTTATGAAAACAAAATAAATCATAAGAAATGAAGATTTTCGCTTGGACTTTGTCTCGTATAATCAACTTGTTTATCGTCGATATACAGACAATGCTTTAATTTAAATCAATTCTTCAGTTAAAGAGAGTATTCGATCAAAACGCTAGTTGTCCCGATAAGCGGGTAAAAGATAAAGAAGTACATATCATCCTCTTTACTGATGAAATAAAATCACGATTGAAAAGCATAACATGTAACAAAATGTCAAAGTGTACATTTTTATTTTAAGCTAAAAAAATAACTTTCAAATGATATGTTACAAATCACAGTTCATTGCATAGAATTTGTAAAAATTAGTCTTGAGTAACCCGCGATGTAGAGATTCCAGTTAATTGCTCTCGAGTGTATCTATTTTTGGTACTGATATGTCTTCTTAGATCGTGTTTTGAAATCTCTTAGCAATACACATTTTAGAAATGTACCTACTGTCGATTTCCACTTTTAAACTTTTGGAGGTACAAATATCTTGGCCCGAAGGCGACGTTACAAATTGTATAAGAGCTGAACACTCCATGTCCCTCGTTTAGCCCAGACTGGAACCTGTTGAACTACAAATTATGGTCAGTTTTAGAGGACATAGTGCTGTAACCGACACTCTAACATTGAGTCTATAGAAACAGTACATACATTCATAGATTGGTAGTCGGAGAGATTAAAGGCTTGTATCAAAGCTTCTAATTTTAGCGAGACTTAATATGTAAGTTTTGTTAAGATAATATTTTTCATGAAAAATAAATGCCCTTTCATTTATATTATAATACACGTAGTAGTATGTGTATTATAATATAAATGTAGTAGTATAATATGTGTGTGTGTGTGTGTGTATGTGTGTGTCTATTACATACAAGACAGTTTAATAGTCGTAATTTAGAAACAGAATCGTTACATTCTCGAGGAGATCTTAATATGTATTCGCATTGAACTTAGATTTGTGAGTGAAATATGGCAACATGAAGTCACGTGGCACACGTGAGCAAACCAAGGTCATGACATGAAAATAGGATTAACGTATCTCTCACAGACAATTCATTATTTACAAAGGTAATACAGTTGCTTCTTTCTTCAATCTTTCAAAGGTTCCGCATAGAAAATAACTCTACAATAAATAAACCTGTGATTTCCATTCGTCAGTCCGTCCGTCGATACGTATTTTCAAACAAATTGATTAAAATGACTGTTATAAGTTATAAAGCTGAATGTTAACACTCATTTACGAGTATTTTATTGGATAAAATTATTAAAATAATATACGAGATGAAACATACTTTATATTGACATAAGTATTACTTAGCGATATGTCACGTGATCTATCGTAGCCCTTGTTACAAGCGTTTGTTCCAAATACAGTTGTTTACAAAATTATTGAGGACAAGGTTTGGTCCAACGCAGTGGAGGTAGAGTTACGTATGTATACGGCGTCAGTGTTTAGTTTGGTTTAGCTTCAGCCTATTAGTAGCCCACTGCAGAGCTCACTTAAGGAGGTTTGGAACGTGTACAAACCAGGTTGTTTTGGTGCAAATTGATGATGAGATTATTGGGAAAATAAGAAAAATATAGCAATTTTATTACGACGCAGCTCATTATAATTGCACACAAATTTTAAAAAGTTCTGTAATTTTTACGTTCAATTTCGTCAAAATATATATGGAACTGATTATATTGGCGGAGGTTACCCATATTCAACAATAACAAGTTGCAATCGTTGTTATCAAAATGAGTTTCTTGTTATAATTTGTTTTGTTTAATATGTCGTAAAATATACATTTTACATAATAATATTTATTGTTGCACCTATTAATGTATTTAGTCATTTTAATTGTAATTAACTATTATTGTTGTAATTAAGTATTAATCTATATTTCATGCAATTATCATATATTAAAACTTATAAAAAAATTCAAATGTATTTAATTTTTTGAATTCTCATTTTACAACGATTTATGATTTTCCTAAACATATTATGTAAGTTATTATTTTTTATAATTTTATTTATAATTTACACGATTTCGAACACACAACCTAGGATGATGCGTCGCGAATGATAAAGACGTACAACATTAAGATATTTTATACAATCTAGAAGCGAAAATATACATATATTAATAAGTCACATAAATGTCCGTCGGTGAAGAATTGGACCCGGAACTCCAAGTTTAGTTGGTAGAGTCGCTATTTACTTGTTTTATTACATTTTGTGAAATACGTCTCCATGCTTAAACTTTAAATTCGTAAAAAGAATAAAATAAAATTGAACAATTGAAGGTCCCAATATAGGTACTTTGTCGTACTCATTAAATTTCAAATTGTGTCTAAACACGAGGCGAACGTGACTTCTACATATAACTAGGCCAGAGCATAATTTTGTTAATATAATTGTCGTTCAAAAATACACGGGTACATTTAATTGAGGAATTTAAAAAAATCACTTCATAAAATCGTATTTAACATTTTAATAGTTAATATGATTTCCAAAAATCTATATAGGTTTCAAACAGATCCATTTATTGTGGCCAGTAGTTGGCTAGATATGGTCTTCCCATGTCGTAACAAGCGTGTACAAGTTCTAATTGTTTAATTGTAGGGTGAAAATTCAGATCAATTTTATGTATGTAGAATTTCAGAAATATTTTCTATTTAAGTATGTAGAGCTTCAGAAGTATTTTTCTAAGATTTTTTCTATTACACGCAACTTTTGCTGCCTACGGCAATACTTATTCATAACTTAATTTTAGAGCAAAATATTAAATAATATTAGTGATCAAAAATAATTCTTGGTGTAATTTTTATACGATCTTTTCTTTACTTAAAAAAAAATCATTATTACAAGTACTGAACCTACTGTGTCTGGTGCAATACACACTTTTTATTATTAAAATATGTTTTTCAAGAAACAACATCACGCGATACAAAAAACGATTTTAATTTTAAATCTTTGTTTTTAGATTAAGGACATATTTATTTAAATTATTTTCCTGGAAGGTTTGCTAGCCAAACAACATGTTTTTATTTACGAATACTAAAATTGCATTGCCTAACAATACAATTATAATTTTAAATTTTTCGAAATAATTATTTCGATTATATCCATGAAAGTTTTACTAACCAAACATCAGATAATCATGTAAGAACCTATTAATACTTACGTTATCATTAAACATTGATTTCGAAAAGTATTCTCTCCTGGAAAGTTAACGAGACAAACAAAATTGATATCAATTTAAATATATACACTTCTATATTTATATATACGACTATATATACTCCTAAGTATTTTAAAGGAAGTTTTTTCCATTACATTTATTTATTCTTAACATGCTCAACGGCTCCAGTAATATCAAGTTAAGATATAAAGAATATGAAGATTTTTATCAATCACTAGCTGTGCCCGCGACTTCGTCCGCGTGGAATTTAACAAAAAAGTTATTTAGTAGAAATAAAAGTAGCCTTAGTTACTCGTTATTACAACAACTACCTGCCTGTGAAAATCCCCTCAAAATCGGTCCAGCCTTTTCAGAGATTAGCCGGAACAAACAGACAGACAGACAGATAAAAATTGTAAAAAAAATTATGTTGGTATATGTGCCGTATATACATTCATATGCATGTAGTAAAAAGCGATTATTTTAATATTACAAACAGACACTCCAATTTTATTTATTAGTATAGATTACAGTATTATACAAATAAAAATGGTCGTCCTATTTAAATTCAAATTTTAAAGTCTATGCACAAATAGGATCCATCTTTGAAAACAAGCCAACTTCCTCTACTCATGATACATCGTGCTGAATTACGAACGAGGTCATGACACCTGGTTTCTCCTATTGCAGGTCACTGGGATCTTTAAAATAAGATATATTATCACGAGCGGTCATTCAACATAGCAGGCCACCATCTATATGTCATTGGATTATGACCACTTTACATGCTTGACAACATTAAGGAGTTAAAAACTAAAGAAATAAATTCTGGATAAAAACGCAATAACACTTAAGTACGCCTGGGGAAAAAAGAGTTTTTATTAATTTTGAAATTACAAACAATCCACTCTTCTAAAGTTAGTTCAACAAGAGTTCGTACAACAAATGATACGCCGTAAATAAGTATATAAGTAAGATTTATTTTGAATTCTAGAATCTTCTAGAACTTTCTTGTAATTTTCTACTGTTTTTGTCGGCTCGTTTGACAGTGACTCTGGAATACATTACCTATTTAGATTTGAATAATCTATTCAAAATCTCTTTAGAAATGTTGAAATATTATTGTAGAACAGCACGAACAACAGGCTATGACATAAGAGGTTGTGACATTCGTCTATGGCTTATTCAACCCGGAATAATTAAGTTAAAATATTCGGTCAATGTCACCACGCCGATACCAAGCAGCGTGAAAAAATTTATTAAAACAAGATTGCCCAATAGAATATTTTTGCAGTTAGGACGAGATTATTCCAATAAAAGGCATGTAGCACAAGAACGGATATTATTATACTGACAAATAAAATATTGATTAACCCACCAAGTAACATTCGTTTAAGTTATATATGAATGTATATGTATAAATGTAAGCCTACTGGGTATAAAAACAATTAACGTTATGCATGTAGAAAGATATCCCGATTCTGAAAGCTTTAATACTAGTTATATTTTTATGTATAAAGAACGTAACTAACGTATTATTTGTCATATATCGGCTATACTAATAAACTTATCTTCTTGTATAATTGACTAAGTAGCATTCGTAAAATGTATTAAATTGCAAGCTAGATGCGCGTAGTTGTTATATTAGTATAATTCAATACCACAAGCCATTTATTATTTATAGGTTTTTGCCAATTAATTTATATTATTATTATGATGCTTTCAATTACATTTGAACAATATATATTATAATTTTTATTGTAGAAATAATTGGGGGAGATGCCGAAATGTATGGTATTACATTCCCCTTCAATAGCAATCAGGCGCATATGGATAAGTTTCTGGATTTCACGTGGACCAAGCACGTTCTCGGCTACTAGAATACTCAAGCTTTTATGAATTAAAAATTCAAGTGAATGTATTGCATGTTGTACAAAAGAAACTTATTAATTTGTCTCAGAAATAAAATATGCGTATCAAATCAGCACTCTGGCTTAAAATTATATCGACTTAAATTTCATTAAATTATAAAAATATTGTTTTCTTTTTCCTTTTTCTGTGTCCGCTACCAAAAAATTATGAGGAAGAGATAACTCTTTAGCGATAATGCCGCCCTTTGTATCCCCTATTACTGTTACTATTACTTTAAGTATTCATAATAATTATAACTTTATTGATAAAAATAAAGTATTGTTATTAACTGAAGTTTTTATTTCTTCTGTTACTGATATGGTGTACAATATTTAATCTATTCTGTTTACAAACGGTACAAAATCACTGAAATCGTTCTATATTAAATTTTAGAATTATAATAATTTATGTCAATAGTTGGTAAATGAGTAGATTGATTGCTTAATTGTAAAATTATACGATGAATAATCTTACTACTAAGGATATCAATGTAACTTTGCCGGGATAAAGGGAAACTATGTTGAATTCAGAAACACGAACGTTTCACTTTTTAAGTCTTTCCCCAATGGAAATGTAACGTCAAGGTAACACTGGATAGTAAAAAGGTATTTCTCTCTCATTCATTGAAAGGGGCCTGACAAAACTGTTTCGTTTGGTGCCCAGAATAAAACACAACAGGGACGAGAGGTTGATTTGACCTTCATGTATTTGGGTAAATATCAATATAACACGAAAAATTAAATTTACTCTTGTTCTTTGCAAATTGCAGTTGTGTTTCATATGGTTTTGTGATTACAATTTTACTATTATAAATAAATATTTTAAAATAATTTAAGCGACATCCTAGCATCAAAATTTTATAAATTTTGCACACGAATTAAAACAGATTAAATTTTATAAAAATATGAGAAACAAAACATATTTTTGTAATAAAATACCAATAAAATAAAAATTATAATTATACTTGGTTATTAAATAAACACTGGATAGAATTTAAAGATGAAATCCTTAAGTTAGATAGTAAAGATTTATACGCGTTATTATTATAAACACTATATTACTAAATTATGGTTCTAAATTGTAAAATTATGATCCACGTAAGATAGAAAGGTATAAATCGTACTATAACAATGACACAAATGCATCCCATTGAGATCAATATTTCAAATTAAGCAGTGCAACAATTTAAACACACTGTCATACTAGCATGTTCCTTCAGGGATGTTTCTAGGTTTATTTACCACTAGCGGCACGCCTCGACTTCGTCCGGGTTTAAGAATTATCCATCTTAGTAGATATTACATAGTTATAATTTTTATTAATCTCTAAATAGTATAACATAAAGAGAATATTGCATGGTAATATTTAGTTTTAGCTAATTTACATATATATATACGTTTTCAACGGTAAACGTTTTTTAAGTAGGTACCGTAGTTCTGGAGATTACCCTCCGCATACACATAAACTCAAAACTCGCACTCTCTCATTGTAAAATTAGTATAGATTTCTGAAAACGGCAAAGGTAAGCGCATTTTAGTACACATCCAGATTTCATGATTTGACTTGCAGAACACACGTGAGGTGTGTTATTCAGGAGTTAACGTTTGCAGTCGTAGTTATGTAACTTCACATTCGATTATGTTGATTTCACATTCTGTGGAGCCACTATTATCAATTAGGTAGTGAAATTTTATACGATTCTACTGAAAGTTTTGGAAAAAAAGCAATGCATTTTTCCGTGTAATGTGATGTGATTATAGGCAAATCTTATATTATGATACTTATAAATTAATATCTTTAAATTATTATTTTTTGAGTAAAGAATCTAAATAAAATTAAAAAATAATAAAGCATGACAATCAATATTTTTGAGTGATATCAGTTTAAAAGATGTTAATGCGCTTAGCTTAAAGCATTTATGGAATGGAGCTATCGAAATATAACAATATAGTCTTTCATCTACATTGAGGATAGTTACAAAACAAAACCCATATTACAAAAGTAAACGTTTGATTTTTAACAATGACTTAAAAATAATTTTCTGGGGACAAAAGGAATGATGACAAGCACATGTTGATACTTTATTTAATTTTAGATTTTATGTTTTTAGTTGTAATCGAAAACCAAAACTTAATATTGCAGAATGCGTTTATATAAAAATTTATTCGATAAACTGGTATATGGTCACCATTACTTCAGGTATCCTTGGGAAACGGTGGCTTTTTAGTTTAAACATATCTAAAATATTGTTAATAAAAACTCATTTTTAAGCGACTTGTTATCTGTTTCACTTACTGATCTTTTATACGATATTGACCGGTTGGAATGTTAATTAATTTTCGCGTGCCTATTAAGCATATTATATTATATTATATTATATTAAGCAAAATTATGACTAATCGCTAAGATTTATGTTTACGGAGATACAAACTTGATACACAATCTATCACTGATTCACTACTTCAAAGTAACAGCTTAACATGACCGCTTGGTTAAACTGATGTCTTACAATTGGTAATCCTCTTTTTCATCACCATAATTATCAGTTCATTTTAATTAAAAATCGATAAAGAAAGTGAGTAATGAAAAAAAAACTAGAATAGTAGTTAGTCTAGTATTTAGGTAAAACGCGAATATTTTATATTCCAAATTTAATACACAAATTATATCAGTCTTGTTTTATTACTTAAAGTAAGATTTAATGGTTCTACGTAAATTATGTGGTCCATGATAAATCTAAACAACTTTACATTGTGAACGGATTTAACTTCGACCTATTATTTTAAGCTAAAATCCTGTGTTACCAACAAAGTCTACATTTTCGTAATATTTTGATCAAATCTTAACACAAGTATTAATTTAGTTAGAATTAGTTACTAAACTTGTCTATACAAGTAAGAAATAATACAAGGTGTAAAACTTATATTTGCAATAAGTCTTCCAAATCTAAGTTGATTAATACATACCTTTTTTTTGTGCTATTGACTTATGCTTGTAGCAAGCGGAATGACAACCAGTGTTAGTGCAAAATTTTGTGTAAAAATAATTATTTTATTCGTTATTAAAATCAAGTTCCATAAGTCCATTCTTGGCACAATGTTGGGCTTGATGCGGATGGACACTTGTTTGTTTTAGTATAATTCTATAATGTGACAATCGAATATACAATGAAATTCTATTCGCGACTGTTTTTGCTTGTATGATTGACACAGATGTAATCTCGATCTCGTTTATTTGTCTACATCAAACTGACTATACAATTTCTTCAGTTCTTTGACTCTCCACGGAAAAATTGACAACATACATATATTCATTTATATTGTTCCACGTAAAGGATCTTGACACGTTAGTAATTGAACTACTACTATAAGAGCGCATTTTATACTATGATGTATTTTTATGTCCCAAAGTCGTAAAATATTATTATTATATTTTACTATTTATTTGTTAGAAACAGATACTTCATATTATGTTAGTTCATTGCAAACTTTCCAATGTATACTACATTTACTATATTTCATTCCGTAAACGTAGAATAAACTTATGTAAAATAATAATATTCTTTATGTAAAATATTACATGGAAACTTATAGAATATATGAATATCTGGACGTAAAAATACTTTTATTATTCCCTAAACAACTTTTCTTTTATTCTGAAATTCAAAATAATTGTCCATTAAACATGTTGGTAATAACCTGTTATCAGGTCGAAAAGTAATTCCCATGAGTATTGTGGGCTGCGTTGCGAATGAAATAATATTGGTACGGCAATTACCGAATTTTAATACAATAAAGTTGAAACTACCGCCTCCGCATCATTCTTCACCACGCTACAGGTGCCACATGGCTTCTTTTCTCACCCATTCAAACACGCGGTTCCCACGATTGAATATTTCTTTGGGGTATTGTGTACAACCCCTGTTCATAAAGACCGCAAAGGTTGGGGGTGAATCTCGGATGCAGGTAGCGTAGGTGTACGATCCTGACATGGGCTACATTACTCATTTCAAAATTGGGGTACAGGGAAACGTAATTTTAAACCACAGATTTTCAAATTCACATAACCGATACAATTAGTATTGCATGGTAAGATAAAGATATACGTAAATACCGTAGTGAAGACGTAAAGTATTTTTGTAGAAATGATATAGTGCTTGAATAATATTTCTCTTGTAATTTTATTCTACTTGAAATATATCGTGAGAATACATAACATTGTTTAATTAAATTCGTAGTACACTAAAATATGTATTTAATTTAAAATTTATTATAAAACTAGCAAACTGCCCTCGCTACTCTTCAGGAAAACTACGCCTTACGTAATTTAAAATTAGTTGATAACTTTTTTATTTATGGACGGATTGCTATGATATGAATATATGATAATGAATATAATTCTAACAATCATTGTTTTGGGTTTTTTTGCGTTAATAGAGGCCCGTAATAATGTTTTTTCTCATATATCGTTCATGTACAGAAAGCGATCAGTTAGAATTTTATTATTAGTATAGATTATGAGTATTAAAAAGACCATTTATGTTTCTTTAAGAAATGTATGAAAAACTAGCAAATACCTTCGCTTCACTTCGGAAAAACTACCATACGCTTAAAGATAGCATCCGCATTTTTCTAGTTCTGTGAATTAGAATTTTATTATTAGTATATAGATGGATAATTTCGACTTATATTGCCTGCTGAATATTTAAGATAAAAAAATATTTTAAGTAAATTATCATATTCATATAAAAAAAATACCGATTGATGTAGGTACTCTACGTAAGAAAAAAGTTAAGAACAATGAGTAAGAAAACGGAAGTGGGTCTCTCAGACCATTGCTATTTAAATATGCAAAAACACCTGACCTCCATATCAACGTAAGTATGCTAAGATGGAATTAAGACTAAAAGTATGAATCATACGTATTTGATTCATGCCATGACGAAAATATTATGAGCAGCGAGTTTTGAACATGATATGTGTTTTTAACTCATTACATAGGGCATGATTAAATATAATTTTCATTATGGTTAAAACAAGCAAGAGTATATTAAATAAATAATAAATAAAATAAGAGTATATTAAAATTGTCAAAATTAATAATATTAATGCAAACATTTTCGCTTATAATAATAACAGAAGTAGATTGGCAAATGTAAAATATTTTTTTTTAACTTTTTTTCACGTATTTTCTTTCATAACAGTTAATTTCCGATATGATTATAATAAGAAAATTACGTTCAAATTTTATAAAATAACAAAAATAGCGAGATTATCAAAACTCTAAATGTATTTATTCTACTTAAGGACTTTGAATGTATAAATACTCTTTAGAGGAGATTAAAAATGGTTGTTTCACGATGGCAAACCCTGAATTACCATTAATCTTTCGCGTCACGTGAACTATAATTATTATATTTACAAACGTCATGATGCGGAAATCATGAACTGGATCGTGATTGTGATAAATAAAATAGGAATGATTCGCACGGAACAATGGCTCGGGTTATCGAACTGCAGTACCATTTTGGTGAAGGTCCCTAGATTTCGAGGCCGAGGTTTTAAGCAGCATTCTTGCAAAATATTCTAAACTTGCTTGCAAAATATTCGAAGCTTGTACCATTAAAGTTTTACAACTTTAATTTCTAAGAAATAATGAAACCCTTTAAAATATATAGCTAATTACAAAGAATTTTAACACACCTTTATTAGTTTACGCATAAGATTTTTTATTTAAACAAGAACATACGTGTTTATTTTTTGCATGGGTTGTTGAATGCATATTAATTATCTTTCTTGTTATTAAAAGTTTATCCTGGTTCTTGAATAATCGCCAAAACTACTAAAAGGTGTTGTTAAAATGAACTATGCTTTATTATGTTTTGGTAGATTATTGTTTATGGTTATTTTATTATATATATTTTTTCCAATGAACCTTAGTTCGTTGGATTAGACCTTTTACCTCTTAAGGTCTAATTAGATTTTCTTCCTTTATAGGTTCTCAGAAAAGTCAATAATGAAAGTTAATAAAGAAAACGTCACGTGTATCAGGAATGGTAAATAACATAGGGATTAAAAAATAACCTAAATATTTCTAGTATAAAGATTAATGATAATTTATTAAAACATTAAAAAAGTATAGATTTATTTTCAATAACGCATTACCTTGATACCGTAAGTTCTGAAAATGCACAAAAATTTTAAGCACTATAAGCATTGTAAAGGTCATTCCCACCAAATAAATCAATGCATTTAAATTAATGATCATTATTAAGTAGAAGGCAGGTTGACGTTACAATATATCAGTTCAACGAACATGTTTACAAAGAGCCGATTTTGCAGGTACATAAAATTGATTTTAGTAATTTCTTTTGATATGACATAAATTATAATATTTTTTGTGTTGCTTTTATGTGCGTTTCTATCCCGTTGAGTTGAAACGAAAATGAAAAAAAAGATTTGCAAAATGAGGGATATAAATTAGTAACTAATTTTTCTTTACATGTAGTGGTCATAGCCAGATGTCTGGTGTAAATAGTAAAAGATTGTGTTCATTAATTTCGAATACGATCGGCAGATTAATGGATGACCGTTAAGTGCAAAAATGTTGAGTGATAGTGCGGGAATGATTTGTTAAACCTTTTAGTTCGGTCACTAATCCATCCACTGATCTCTACTGGAGTAATGTAGTCAATTACCTCTAAGGAGCCTTAATTAGAAGGAAATATCCGTACTCTGCATTGAATCGGTATTAAGTTAAAGGCATTTATACAACGCATTCTTTTTAACCAAAACTTGCGAGATAAGGGAACAGCTAACTGAGATACGAGTTGGAAGTATTATTTATTAAACTCTTACTTAAAAAAACACTAACTGGAGAAGGATTTAAAGAAGTAATTCTAAACTTATTAAATCAAAACTTTTCACACAATGATAAGCCTGTTTAGTGTTTCCCATTCAAAGATGTTCAACTATAGATTAAATTATATAACAATGGAAAAATATTATTTTATTTTCTGTTTTACTTGAGTAAGAGGCCATTACAAGTTATGAAGCATTCGACACGCTATTTATTTATAAATTAATGTTAAAAATGTTTTCTTTTCATATAATGCAATCACAAACTATCTTTATATCATTTCTTTAAAATGTTAAATGATTTTTTAAAAGTTAGATGCATTTTATATATCACAGTTCCTATAAAATAATGATTAAAATGGCATAGTAAATTAAGACATTGTTGTAAGTAATTAAATAATTGCAATAAGACGATGTAAGTAATTGAAACGGGTTTTTTTTCAACTCTTTGTTAATTTCTGGCATCTCGATTATCAAATTGATTTATAAACCCAGCGCAGTACAGCGCCGCCTAGAAGTGTAGAGATCACATCAGCAACATATTAACCTGACACACAAATAGAACTGTATACTACGTTGAATGTGCGTGTACACGTTCACTTCTCGGACTCACACAACGAACGCTGACATAGAAAAACGAGCATTATGTACTCACACCAACACAGCATTACAGCCTCTTACGTGAAGAACGTAAGCGACTGCGGAACTCAAGATGGCTGACATTGGCAATGGTCGTTGACCCAGCGCGCGCGCAGCCTTCAAAGCTTAGATCTGACATTAGAGAGGTTGTTATTTTCCGTTGCGTTTTTATTTTTGTTTTATGCGCGGTAGTATTTCTATCCAAATTTGAGGGGAACCAACGCAACTGCTCACTTTTTATGACGATGTACCGTGAAGTTCATGTTATGTAACATGTTATCTAAATAATTTTTATATATTAGTTTTTTAATACATTGAGCGAGATATTTGTACCGTTTGTATATTGGTAAAGTTTAATTTAATACATTATATGGTAAATTTTTGTCTTTCCAGGGCGGTATGAATATTAGTAAGCAATAAAACATTCGCATTATAATGTGTATATTGATTTCATATTTACATTACAAATCGGTCATAAAGGTTTAAAATCTTTACATCTCGCAAACTCTATTAGGTATCCTAAAGGAATTAATACTCGTTTGAACGTATAAGTAAAATATTTTAACTACTTTTTTAGTTATCTGAATAAAGTATTTATAATATTTAAAAATTAAAAACCTTTTGAACTCAGTAGTTGAAACTTTGTTCTTAAATGTCAACTGTAACATATTAAAATTTGTAAAAATTTATAACATACAGAAATTTCTATACCCCAGCGAAATATGATAACACAATATTATTCATTATAAAAATCGACTTTAAGTCGAAATAATTTATGAAGCTAAAATAATATGACATAAGTACGGAATAATAAATTAACATACATAGTACAAGGCTGCGGTGACGGTGGCTCCGCCGAGCGGGCGAGCGGCGCAATCGCGGAATGTAGCTCAAGCTAACGGTGCGCGCGCGCCGCGAAAAAACTCAAGTTCACTATCACGGAAGATTGCGCACCGCCATTACCACGCGGTTACGTTGTCACCGGCTCGCCGCACAGCCGACTGGTATTATGCCTATCTAAGTATTATATAACAATTTCACCGCACTACATCTAACTATAATTGTTTTTATAAAATACTAAAGCGGTAAGTCACATTTATACTACATAATATGTGATATATATTACTTGATATTCGGACTCATTTTGATTCTCTTTAATCGTTAATTCGTATAATTTCTTATTTTAAGTAGGAAGTTGAAGAATGTTTCCATAGGAAGCTTGTACCAGGACATCTTTAAAAGGTTTGCAAATGAAACAAACTCATATCAAGTCTCGGTAACAATGGTCTGATAGTTTTCTTGAGACGACTAATATTTACAACATTAATACTAGCAATAAGCCTAGACTTATTGTAGCAAATTTCAGACATAGTAAAAGTGGTGGCTTTTTCATGTGTAGATGAGTAAAAACTTATAATCATAAATATACCGTTACAATTGACGGAAATGCCGTACTGTAAATTATAAACTTACCTCTAAAGCATTATTTTATTATAGATTATTACAAGGTAGATAATTTCTTTACAGACAGGCCTCCTTGGACTTGAGTGTGTTATTGTTGTTGTTGTTTGTATGCTACTTGAACTGCTTGCTAATGGCAAAATGTCTTGAGCACTTGCATACTTCGAAAAACACATTAAACCATTGGCCATAACATATAGCCTACCCTATTCTCACATTGTGTCAACAGAATCGAATAGCGCCTGGAAGTCACATTTATTCATCAAACGTCGATTGCTAGGCTCCATCTGGACAATATCAATACTGTGATACTTTCTTTTGGTGTATAACCAATGATGTACATGAACCTAAGATGATACGTTACATCAAGCGCATCACTTGTACGATTCCGCGCAAGAAATAATGTGAGGCTCGCTGGTTTTAATGGTTCTAAAATATATAGCCATAAACAGTAGTAAGTGCTTCCTGTAACTGTGAGTTAAGAAAAAAACCTCCTTGTGAGTTCTTGCCGCTTCTTCTTTCTTCTACTCATGGTAGGGATTTGTTGAAGCAATGGCGTGGTTTGACTTTCAAATTGTGTTAATAAAAAACCAAATTCGAATAAACTTTATTTCATTCTTTCATTCACAACTTACGTTTAACTGAATTAATAGAAAAGAATGGGTAAAATAGAATCCTTGAAATAGGTTTTTATTCATTAAATTATAGTTTACAGGTTTAACAACAAAATGTAATTAAACAAAAGCCCGCTTCTGGTTCAGTCAAACAGTAAAACCGAATGAATGTACATATCAATATTTTAATGCTTTTGAAAAAAATCACGACTTAAGTAAAAATTCAGTTCACGACTTTTTAGGGTTTTAGAATTTGTTGGATTCGATCGTCGCGCTATTCTTTCAATAGCTGCAGATTTGCAACAAAAATATAGATTATAATTTAGTATTGGTCTGCTGGTGTAAACGCGTCGTCGATTTTAACTACAACATAACCAATTTCAAGATATTTAATTTCGAAGATCTAGGCCCGGTAGGATCTGCAGACTGTTTTTTTATGATTTACAAGTATTAATAGACCTTCTAAAGTTACTAAATTTAAATTAACTAATGACATGTTAAAATTTGAATAAGATAAATAACAATATTTAAAAAGTAATGAAATTCTCATAGCTGCTTTAATAGCGTTAAGTATTAATTTTGTAGTGATTTTTTAACTTTATTTGTGATGTAGCCATTGCCTGTTGGTGTATACAGAAACATAAAGATTAGTGAGAGAGTATAATTAAAATGACTATGTTTATGTATTTTTTTGTAAGTCATAAAACTGTTACGGACCCTTTGAATGGTGAGATACACCTGACGATAGACACAAGAGCGGCGTTATCTAAGAAAATCTGCTACCAACACTGTTATGACGTGGGAATGTCGATTGTTTTAGGTTGTTCCGTGGGTAAATTACTCCACTAATGCTAAAAATGCTAATTACACTGAGTTTATACGCGTTCCTTTTTATTTTCATGCGAACCTCACCTACATAACTTGCTTATGTTTTTTGAACTTTAACCACGGTGATGATTTACAAACATGCTGTATAATTAGTAATTAAAACTTTTATATTTGTTTATGGAATTCTTTGTCAATCAATCAATTATCGTTTAGCGCTTGATCGATAGAGGGCATCTTCTGCACGTAGAAAAGAGCTTTATTACTTTATTTATGTGTATATGAACATAGACTAACCCGTTAACTATACAAACTAAAGATTTTGCAAGAGATTTTAAGAAATTCTACTCCTGAGTACCTAACTCGGAGTGAAAATGTTTGTATGAAAATTTGTATAGTAATAACTTGAAAGTTCCAGCTACGTTTACATCCATGCCGTCTTAGCCTGCAACGGGTCCTTAATGCCTTTTGTTTTACAGATGTGCATGGATTGCAGTAACCATTCACCATCAGGTTTACTCGTATGAAGACCTATTGACCTAAAAAAATGACAATAACCTATTAGGCATGGGTTTGAGAAACTTGAAATTTTAAAGTAAGTTCCTCAATAAATTACATGAGTATTTTGAAAATTCAAATAACAATGTGAAATAATTCTAAGTGTGAAATGGAGTGAAAACTTTTAAAAGATTTTTTAGTTTTAATTTTTCTTTAGAAACTGAAAAGTTTAAAAGATGCGCTGAGAAGTATTTTATTCGTTCGTTATTAGTTGTATTTATTCCATGAATCTACTAAATTAAAAGTTGGTGTACACAGTCATAAAAACAAACAATTCTGTAGAAGTTTAAGAATTTTTCAGAACACATTAGAATGGTTCTACGGGATTAAGAATTCTTGAAACAACTAAAGAAGTAAAGGGTGTAAGGGACTCTAAAAGATGTAAAATTACTCTAAGAATCCTACTCTTTGTATAGCTGCCCGGCCCTACTTCGTTCTTGTTGAACAACTATCTTAATAGATATTACGTAGATATTATCCATAGAAATCTGTAAATAGTATAAAACAAAGCGATTATCACCGTTGTTCTACTTAATTTGCATTATACATCGCTTATATAAATCCGGAATAATGTACCTTTCAAATGTTAAATCGAATTATTCAAATAGTTGACGTATCTCTCTCGCACTTTATAATATTCCTATACACAATAATAAAAAAATTATTCAAGAGAAAATATGTAACAACCTACAGAATATCTTGTACTTCTTGTTAAACACCTATACTTGACATTCTGCAAATTATTATAATTGTTCCATATTATCGCGTTGTGATAATAAGAAATAAAACAGCGTTGTATATAAAATATTATTTAAAATTTATCTACAGTAATACATAGGTAAACTAGGGTTCCTGTCAATTACATAACTTAGATGTTTTCGTTTGTTTCTTTTGTTTTTCGCCTCAATGATACAGCAATTTTACGAAACATTAGTAGAAGCAAAAAATTACGAGCATAAGTGTATTGACAAAATACTTATTGATAATATCAGGGTTACTTTGCGGAAATTCGTTATTATTAAATTAGTATTAATTTAATAAAATACTTGTTGAATTATTTGAATTATAACATGACTTTACCGTTTTAATGGCCAATTTACGAATTCATTAGCCAAAATATGTTAAAAATTTAAAGAAAAACAAATTATAAATCATATTCGCAGGCATTTGCGGTATATTTGTTTTTTTTTCTAGTTTGGACTTTAGTCGAGAGATATCTTAAAATCTTTACTGGTTACCGCGGAGTTACTCAGATAGAGCGTTCGTTATAGAGCAAATTTGTGATAGAGGAGTATCTAATAGCCTTCGTCGTTGCTTGGAAATATTCGTACATATGCAATTTTGATAGTGAGAGCCGCAGACAAGTAGAGATATTCAAATTTTATGGCACCAACGTTAAACATAATATTTAGCGCTTACAATGATATTTTATTTAAATAAATTAATATATTATATACCATTCAATATATCATAATATTCATAATATCAATATTCAATATTCATTATATTATATCCAACTCGGATGGGCTGCGTTCGGGAAACTACGTCATATCTTGTCGTCCAAAAAGTTACCTCAGTGCCTGAAGTCGAAGGTGTTCGAGCAGTGTGTGTTGCCAGTGATAACATATGGATCCGAGACGTGGTGCTTCACTATTGGCCTAATGCATAAGCTCAGAGTCGCCCAGCGGGCTATGGAACGAGCTATGCTCGGTATTTCTCTACGCGATCGAATAAGAAACGATGAAATCCGTAGACGAACGAGGGTGACCGACATAGCTCAGAGAATTAGCCGGCTGAAGTGGCAATGGGCTGGGCACATAGTTAGAGGAACCGATAACCGTTGGGGAAGAAAGGTCCTCGAATGGCGCCCACGTCTCGGAAAAAGGAGCATAGGAAGCCCCCCGACCAGGTGGACTGACGACCTGAAGAAGATAGCGGGCATCCGCTGGATTCAAAAGGCACAGGACCGGTCAGAGTGGCGCAAGTTAGGGGAGGCCTATGTCCAGCAGTGGACCTCCAAAGGCTGATGGATGGATGGATGGATGGATACCATTCGGTAGTTTTTGTTTTTGAAGTCTGTTCAAGATTTTTTGTTCAAAAGTTTTGTTTATAAATGTTTACACGTAAATTTAATTGTTATAAAATTATTTTGCTTCGGTTAACGAAATATTGTTAAAGAACCTAAAACCTGAGATCTCCATAACTTTCTGTAAAGTTAAAGAACCACTAATACCTATAAAGCAAGTGACAAAAGGTACGAAAAATTTAGACTAAATATAAGAAAGTATATTGAATTTCATGAAAAATATTGCATTATTGAGACTCAATAAGTCTTAAGAAAATAATTCAATCGGCACATCCTTATAAATTATGTCCATGTCGTAAACAAATACATTTGAATATTTGCAGCTGTCAAAATTTCCTTTTGTAAAAAATACTAATCAGAATCGGAGGGAACAAGATTCATTACAGTTGCGGCCGAGTTGTTGTTCCCTCGACCGTCTCCCAGTAATTGAAGAATGTTTGAAAATGATCCCAAAATCTAAACGAACAAAACCCTTTCTCCCGAAACAAATATATCTTCTAATTGACCTCCGTTTGAAACAAGGTCGACAAAGCAGCTGATATCGAGAAATGGGTTACTAAGACCATAATTTTCGACGCAATTATCGGATATTGATTTGTTTTATTTTTAACCCTAAACAATACTGCTGGAGGCTAGAGATGCTAATAAGGGCTTCTCTTTTTGAGTTTTGCACCTTGTGATACCCATCATATCTTTTTCTATGGCCGAAGAATTATGGCACACGTTTTAAACAGGTGCAGACTAAAATTTACACTTTCAATAACAATTCACAATATTTATGTTATAATATTTTATTCATCATTAACAATCTCACTGTTGGGCGTCGGGTCTTCTTTATAAGCGGGATTACGTGCATAATCAACCTCGCTGGTCAAGTACACATTGGTAACACACACCGAGTGATAATTATTTTCTGGAACATAGATAACTTTTCGGAAATAGGGGCAATCTATCACTGTTTCTATGATAATTTGTCAATGATAATAAAAGCAATAGAATTTCTCATCTCAAATGTTTCTATTATCCAATAAAACTAAAGAAATCCATTCTTAAAAGTATGTCGATCCCGATGGGAATTACAATTACATCAATTTAAAAAATAATCGTATTTATGAAGCAAGTCTATTAAGTAACGAACGCACGACCAATGCACTATTTGACAAAAAATCTACTGCAAAGCTTGAGGAACAAAGATGTATGAAAATACTAGACCTGGATTACTCCAAGATTATTAAATATATATAACAGTTTTATTCTAGATTGTTTGATTATTCTCTGTAATACATATAATTATTACAATTTTTTAGATAGGCTACAAAATATTTGTAACGAGGCAGAATTAAAGAACAAACAATGTATTTCGGAAATAACAGTGTTAAGACACTCAAAATTTACCATTCCATCTGAGTCCTAACGAGCGTTTTAGCTTTGAGCTCACAGTTGTCATCAACAATTAATTACACTTACAATTTTGTAAAAAAACACTAATTGCATATAAAACACAACAAATTACATATCAACTTCAAATATCTCCCTTGCTATATATTAATATATATAGCTTGCAAACTCCCTTACTTCATATGGAAAATATTATATATTTTCATTAAGTTAAATAATAAAAACTCTTTCATAATTGACTTATAACCACAAATATTTTATGGTTTATCTCAATATACCTTACAGTTAAACAGTTAAGTGTATCTAATACGTAAATTAATAGAATTATCTGTCCAAAATATAAACTACACATTCGATGATGAAATATGTCCCTGCGTATTGGACCTGTCGACAGAAATCTCGGCTTATCTACTGCACACTTGTCTATGGCCAATGCATCTGCAGGGTGCGTAGGAAACGTAGCTGCTTTGTATTACCGCACCTGCAGCGGACTCCCACGCTCGTGCATTACACCTATTAGGTACTGCTCAGATGGAAGCGTTACTTAAGCTGCGTTCAGAATAAGCATTATGTTAGCCGCCTACTGTATAGGCTTATTCCGAACCCCAGTGTGAACGTCATTTCAAACTGTATTGAACATTAATCCTATATCATGTTATCACAATGTATGTTTATCGCCATCTTCTTCTTCATATTCGTCATTCGATTATAAAAAATAATGTAGGATTTCAGAAGCAAACTAGGCCTTCTAGTCTAAATAAAAGAATTGGTTTGTAAAAGTTGTGTTGGCACTACTTTACATGATAAGCTAGGCTGTTACTGTTAGCTGCCTTCATCGGTGTTTCCATCCGATTGCTGTGTGTATGACGTCAAATTAACAAGGAAAAGGCTTTTTAAGTTCCTGCTTTTTACATTGAAATGAAACATTACTTACAATCAGGTGGAATTAAAATAATAACTCAAATTATAATAAAACGAATCGACGTCCGCTGCTCATAGTGGCATAGTAGAACAATTGTTCGCCCAGACACAGTGATGGTATGAATGAAAAGTTAAATATGTATAGAAAAGATGTAAACGGTAACACTCATGCACAGTCGCCGGCTGTTACGATACGTTTGGTGTGAATGCAGCTTTATACTGTTTATAGATAAACTCATAACTTCGGTTATTTTTGATACACATTCCACATGTGAAAATGAGTGTAGATATTTGGTATATCGAGGATGCTTTGTTCTTTCTAAAATACATCACAATAAATCAAAACTTTAAGACTATTCCATCATTTAATTATTTTGAACAATGCAATAGTTTTTTGTGCAACTTGTAAATTTAACGATAAATACAGAAAGGCTAAATATATTATAATATAATAGATAAATATGCCTAATATTAAATCATTCACATTTGATGAATGGAAACAACAGTGAAAGCTATTTATGAAATGAACGAGTTTTGAAAGGAATAAAGCACATTTCTTAAATAATTGTTTTTGATAAGTCTCAAATAATTTCCTGTTATATTATTCTAGAACAGCAAAAAAAATAGTAAAAAATTCTCTCATAAAAACGCATACCTACTCACTTTCTATTAAAAAAGTATTCCCATGGATTTTTTCTTAATATAAACGAAAAATCCCTTTCGATTTCCGTTCTAACCGAAGGCGCCATCTGCCATTATTCTACTGATGTGTTTGTTTGAAATAGTTTTTGTTCGTCGGGATTTCACCGGAAGTGACCCAAACTATCCCTGATAGTTCAGAGGAATGAACAGCGTCTAAGGAAATAATCAGATGCATTTACGACAAAGGTGACTGTGGAATTTAAGTTTTTATTCTTAGATACTTCTTCACAAATAAGAAATATTTGTCTTACAGGTACTTATCTTTACGACTATGTATTATAGCTGGTGAATTTGTGAATAGTTTTCAATTCATATACCTAATAAAAATTAATGTATAATATTCCGCATTTGATACTTCCCAACCACACATTGTTCAAACCTATAAAGTACCTACTTACTTTTCTTCTTTCTACTTTCGGTGTTCAGTAAAATTGTATCTATTTGTAAATCACACTCACCTTTCTTAAAATCTACTGGACAAAAGAAGCTGAAATTTAGTACACATTTTTATTATCGTCGTGCTCTTTGATATTCTTTAAACAACACAATTTGTACAAAATTAACAATTGTATATAAAAGCAATAACACATTATTACAAATAATCCTTTTAACTATTGATTTAAAGTAACAGAAATTTTGATAAAAATTTTATGTTTTTACATTACCAATTTAAATTTTTGTATGCGTCCGAAAGTCGGGATGGCTGAAGGGGTCGACTTTGTCTTCACTTTCTTTCGGGATCTTTGATAGTATTGTCTTCCTAGGACAAAGTTATGCCGACTGGCGCGGCGCCGAATACAGATCGATACTACACAGTGTTTTGAAAGGAGGCATTTAAATATGAATGGATTTTAGGACAACACTGTAAACGATGTTTTAATTAGTATATGTTTTAAATATTTTATGACATAGTCAAGCAACTGATTAACATAACCAAATTATCCTGTCTATAGATTTGAAAGGTTTTTTTTTATAAAGTTCGTTCACAATAACAACGCTTTTGCCGTCTCTAACATTTAAAACCTCATCTAACTCTATAAATTGATTTATATTTTATTTAATCATACTAATTTTAAGATTAATAATAAACTAAACTAAACAGCCTAAAAAATATAGATACAAACTTAACCAATTTGGTTTGATACTTCAAAATGTTTAGATAGCGGGAAATAATTACATTTGCCCACAGTTCAACATTCCTCGAACCTTTTATATCTTAAATTATTAAGTTAATTTTCGTAGTTATCATAGAAACTTCTCTATCTACCTTACTTACCTTAGTAGAGATTCTGAAACATTTTCGTTATTTAAAAACCGCTCAAATATTTGCACTTAGCTGGCGCTTGATGACAATTATCTATCTTATATATTTAGAATGCGTACAATATATTAATATATATGTGTAACAATATATATGTAAAAAATATATATATTAATACATATGTATGATATGTGTAATGGTATATGTGTAATTTATCTATGTATATCAACTGTGTTTTGATATATTTTATTATTTATGTACGCATTAAGTTTGCCTCGCTATATCCTTTTTCCACTTTTTGGGCCCACTAAAATAAATTTCTGAATAGAAATAAGTAGTGCCCCTTTACAAACTTTTCATACATATTTTGTATACTATAATTTTATTGTGTGTACAAAATAAATAAATATTTTAAATAGTATGCTATGTAAAAATGTTAAGATCCGTACTTTTTTCTTTGTTTCCATGCTTACATATTATACACCAAATTTGAATTAAGTACATGAAACTGGTGATTTTTGATATAAGTTTTAACAATTGGAGAAACCCTTTGTAAGGGATTTTTTTCGGAAAACTTTATTTATCTTAAATTATATTCAGTATTAAAAGTAATTATTTTATATCAAGTATCAAATATTTTAAAATTCAAGCCAATGACAGTGAATCTCACTGTTCCTTTCAAACTTCAAAATCATCTAGAACCCTTTCTACACCCATACATAATTTTCTTCATGCATATTTATACTTAGTTTCAAGTTATCATATGCGCGATGTACAAAGTTCCATAAAAACATTATTATCCCAAGATCTTATTTAATGAATTTTCTATAATCTTTTTTTAATACCACATCATTTATTTTTACACTAACCTCTATACAGCTTCTGGTTCCTATAGCTAGTAGATTAGGCTATGTTTAGATAGCAATCAGTCATTTTGGTAATTTATAAAAATTACCACTTTTGTGCATCAAAACAGGATGGAACATCAGAATTGATCTATGTATACAAGACCGTACGCAGTCGTAACTTAATTTTAGAGCAACATAGGAATTTTCTATACTTAGATCGGCTAGACAATGGAGCAGCGTTGTGGAGTATGTCCTAGGGTTCCGCAATTACCAGCGTTGTACAGTGAACTTTATAAGTTTAAACCTTGTTTAAACATAAGTACGCTTCAGTTCGCGATAGTTTACATTGCCTTTTAAGAATTGCAAAAATCCAACCGTCATCTTCCGGTTACCGGACGTACAATGTTACTGAAAGTTGCTACAAAAATAATATCTGTTGTATTAAAACAGAATACTCCCAAAAACAGTATCATCCACTTTATTACTGTTTCCGGACATATTATTGATCACGTTGATATTTGTACACAGATTACATATCGACACTATATATCAGGACATTCCATTTTAAATTTCAAACATATTATAATTATTTTCAACTTCATAGGATTTAACATCGTTTGGTTATGTTTTTTTTTTAATTTGTATCCGATTTATGTAAACTCAAGTAATAAAAAATTCTCATCATATTTTTTTTATCAACTTCTGTGCTGATAATATTTAGTACAATTTTTAAACAGCGCTTTTATCTGAAATTTAGATTATTGGTCAAACAATACAAACAAGAAGTGGCTCTTAAATAATCTAACACACCAATATTGTTTGTAATGTTAGGATTGTGATGTCCTAACTATGTGTGCGCCATCGCCAATAGCGTGCGTCTGTGAGTGCGTAAGTGATTATTTCACCATCAACATCACAAGTGTTCACTGCTGGAAGCTAGTCTGTGGTCGAATTTAGGCCAAATTTAACCAAGCTGTTTGGTCCCACCTAATGTGGTTAAATGACTTCACACAACTTAAAATATAGTATGTAATGACGAAACTCTTACGATAGTTTTCTTCACTGAACCAAGTTATAATTAATTTCCAATATGCTCACTACTCCAATCCTCAGACTCTTGTTAAACTAAATCCACTTCGGGTTCATAAAAGGTAGACACCATAATGGTATGATGGTAGAAAAAACAGAGATCGTAGTTAGAAGCGCATCTGCTGTGGTTCCCACGGACGGGAAAGGATTGCGAGGCTTTATGTTTTGTGCCTATCCCTATAACTGTCATACTTTACAAATTAGAAATATTTTTCAAGCCCTATCTAATATTGCTAATATAAATATGTTACTTAGTCAGTAGGTTTAGATTTTTATGTGACAGGTAAATCATTCCTTTGAGTGCATAGCATCGAATGAGGAATCGATCTTTGTGTTTAACTCACTAATAACTAACTTGCTGACATGGATTGTGTATTATTTAATTTAATTAATTAATATCGCCGTATATATGGCCTTTGCCTTTTTAATGGATATGGTCTGGATATATGTATATATATATATATATATATACATAAGTGTGTGTGTGTGTGTGTGTGTGTGTGTGTATTCTCTACAATTTTAGCTATGGTGTAGGCGCCCTACCTCATGGTTTTTATTTGGTATAGCCCCTACATGAAGGTTGTTTGGAAGAGATCACTATATAGCGATAAGAGCGATTTATTTACTTTAATATTATTGTTACCAATAAAAAGTATTTCATTTATATTATTATTTACATTTACCCCATTCCATTCTATATGTAACTAATGCAATAGTTTGATTTTACTTACATTTTACATACTTAAAACCATTATGTGTGTAACGCCAAGAAAAGACATCAACGCGTGATTTATTCAACTGAAAAAAGTAACAGTCCTGAGCTGCTGGACGTTTTAATTGTGTTAAATTAGTATTAATTTACTTTGCAACAATCCGCAAACAGTGTATGATCATATATATTTCTATACCAACACGTGTTTCGCTCCGAAACAGAGCATCATCAGGATAGTAGACTCTACGAGCGTTAACCGCAAAGCGGACTTTGACTTAATACAATGAATTTCCGCAAAGTAACCCCTGATACTATCAACTATGTTTTAATTGTGTGCAGAATTTGGTTTCTTAGCAATGACAAAATCCAAAAACTTTATAATGTGTGCGGATGACGCGAATGAGAAAAGTCAATGACTGGTGTAATCCCAGCCAGCTTCCAATGTTCGAATTCCCAGCATGGCTAATAATATGCACAATGGTTAGGCCTCTTTCCTGGAATAAAATATTTGGGAAAAAATTTAAAAATTGATTTCGTTCCACGATCAAAATAAAATTTTACACAAAAGAGGAATAACATAAATATCTTCGTATAATAAAAAAATATATATTTCAAATTAAATTATGCTCGTAAATCGCGTGTAAATTAGAAATACGCAATTATTTTTCAAAGTAATTTTCACTTTTGTTTTTTATTATGAGATAATTGAAGAACATCTTGAACGCTGATGACAGCAACGAGACACTGCGAGTATCATCGATCAAATAACAGGTTGCAGATATTCTTTCTTACATCAAGAATCAACATTAATAATTAATTAAGAATCAACATTAAACATTAATAATTAAGTTAAAATCAGAAAATGAAACATAAACTGTCTGTTATAAACTTGTACGACATTACTTAAATTTATCCGTAATAGATCATTCCATTCATAAAAAAGTTATCCTACTAATGGGAACTACATCTTTTTGTGCGTTTCTCTGCAAAAGTTTATAAGTCTGTTCATTTGTATGTATATACGATGCGGTGAAACAAAAGCTGCAGTACGATTTTAATATGATATTTAGTAGTCAAGAATTATTATATTGATTTACAGGTTGATAAAAAATAAAGATTATCTCAAAATCTGTTTAGTACTTTTTCGTGAAGCTTGGAGAGAAATAAACAGGGAAGAACCGAAAAATAAACAGGGGCGTATCTGTTTGGTTTAAATAAAATATTTTTTATGTGTAAAAAGCACAACTGTAAATAAATATTTTGATGAGTAATATAACGAAATTGAATAAAATAATATTTTAAAATGTTAAAATGTTTGCTGTTACATAAAACAGATTAAACATATTTAAACTGATTTTTATAATGACTGAATACATAAATATATCAAATGCTGACTTCATTAAAATAACCCGTGCCCGATAACTTAATCTGTGACATTGACATATTACCGACATGACTGTCTTTGTCATATGTTCCCTCCAATCTCATGTAACCCCGATACATGTGGATTTGAAAAACAGAAAAACATTATCAGCATAAATTAAACACACACGTTGTTCCAGTTCGACAGATTACATCGAAATGTAATCTGTAAATTAAATTCAACGGTGACTCCTACATATATTTACAAGTTTGGTTTTCACTGTACATTAAATGTAAACAATCATAATATCTGAATAATCATTCCAAGTTATTCCTATATTTGCTTACGGTTCATCTTAATTGTTAATATTTAGATGAGGTTTATTAATTTTTAAAGCCCTACACCGAAATTATTTCGACAACTCTTAAGCTACAACTAAAAGCACCGGAGCCTGGTCGCTTGACAATCTGCCTTATCAATATCAATTAACAGGGGTCAGCAAAGTTATAATCAGCAAAAGTTATTAACCTATTCAGATTAGATTAGATTAAACTACCATTAACGAGGTCAAATAATCAAATCATTTATACTTTCACGTGTTACCCGCTGCTTGTATAAAGAGGATTCGGGATCTAAAGGGAACACAATGGTACTCCCCTGCAGCAAGTTCCATTCCTTGATCCTCAATTAAATTTTACAAATGCACAGCTATGCTATAACTTAGAAGCTGTTCAGGCAGGTTTTGTTCAAATATCATCGTCTGGTCGGGGCCGTTGTTATGAATGACATATGTTTCAACGACGCGTAACCCTTTGAAGCATTTGTGCAAACGCACGCCACATGACTTTGCAGATATTGCATTATACTCACAACCGCAAGCGCAGATTGAACGCAGTTCGGATTTAGGGTTCCCTAGTAGAAATGTATCGATTGATTTTTAGAAAATCGATTTACTCGTTTGATTTGCGGGTATCATAAATAATTCTATAATTTATTGTAACTCATTAACTATTTGTAATACAAATCAATCACCAAAAATTTGCTACTTTGCTCACTTTTATTTGATTAAATGACATATTTTTTGGATAATATCCTGAGAACGTCCTTCAAAATTCATAACACATTATAGACGTTATTAGTTATCGACTCGTAAGCGACTCAGTTATACACACATACACACTTACTCAATGTCTGAATATTGTTAATATTACAGAGCATTACTGAAAAATAAGCGCGAATTTGTTACTATCATTTATTTTTTCATTTATTGTTTTTGAGGGCGAAACTTAATATTTAATACTCTGCCAGCCGGAATAATTCTTCCTGGTGAGAAAGCTAATATTAGTTTAGATATTACAGCCGATTATGGAAACCTTTTAAATCAAGAGAACATAAATTCCGAAATAAAAGATACGGAATACTATACTACATTTATGTATTACAACTCTTACTGAGCCTTATTGTTCGCAATGACCGACAGATGAACGAAATGTTGAGCCATTTCAAACGAAAGGTACAAAATCATAGGCATGTTTAAACGATTGTCGTTTAAATCAATTACTTTGCATGTAACATTCGCAATTGATAAATGCACATTGCGTATGTATCTATGGCATGCACATTGCATTAGCTAAAGGTGTGCACTGAATAGGCATATTGACTGATCAATCATGATTTTGATCCATAGTCCTGCTGCTGCGACTATCTATTCATATTTTTTACACAAAGCAACTTTCAAATCAAACACATGTTTGAATTACACGTTGACTAGGCAATTATTCATATTGCCACACAGATAGACAGGCCTGATTAGTTTTCGTTCAATTAAAACGTGCCTCCTGTAATAAATCTACACTTAGGTACACGATACGTTCATGTGTCCGCGAGCCGTGCCTGGACAAATCTCATAACGTACTTCACTTACCCGCGTCACGTTTAAAGACAGATTAAATGTTTGAATAGCCTTAATTACCGATCAAACACTTATCGCACTTGGACGGCTCGAATATTGCGAAATGTTAGATATTGAACTCCGGTGGTACTTGTCGTATATATATTACTTGTTCAACGTTCTTATAATCGAGTAATGGCTCTGCGTTTCGAGTACACAGACGAGATTGAATCCCTTTTGAGGTTCAAAACCCACTTTTATTACCTACGTAGCTACGAGTATGATGACAAAAGAAAGTATATAATTATTTTATGTTGTGAAGTAATAAGTAAATTGTTTCATATTGTCACTGTTTAATTTGGGTTTTAAATACATTAGTAATAAAATACAGATGTCACACAATGCCGGAATTTTGTTTTACAAGCCTACTTATTATTTACTGTCTGTTAAAAATATTATATAAAAATACTATTTATAATTAAATGAATAAAAATGAATCTTTGCAATAGAATTACTCTGAAAGATACCTACTTAATTTATTTACTGGCCCACAAATTGTATTTGGGTTAGCGTAATATGGATTATCTACATAAATAAATATTTTACAATCATGTTGATTTCTAAGATAGAGGAACCTTAAAAAAGACGATTAATTAAATTATATTTTAAGTTAAATTAAAACTGATTTAACATTTTAAATACAATCAGAAATTATCGACCGTTAAAGTGTTACTATTATTTATTACAACTTTTTGATCACTGAAGTATTGTTCAAGTGTGTAGTTATATGTTTAAAGTATTTCTGTTAATAAACCACTTATTAGTGTAAACGATTTCATTTTACAAATTATTATGATTATCAATTGCTCACTTTCCACATATCACATTTTTATTGGACGTGTAAGCAGTACTCCAAGACGTATTATAATCTTAATGGTTTCGAAAAAATATGTTATAAATAAGCCTGTGCTTATTTATTTCTCGTATGCAAACAAAATATTGGCTTCAAATTTGTTTAAAATATAAAGTTGGTTGTGTTTCTTTTATAATAATAGCGCTATTTCATAATGCTAATTTTTATAATCTATTTATAATCTCATTTATCTTATCCATATGTTTTCAGCTAGTATAGCTTAAGGTGAATGCCCTCTCTTGTCCTCTACGAGAATTATGTCTTGGAGGCCTCTCTGGAAGGTTTTCTGTGGCTGGCTTAAAACAGTATACAATTTACATGCATATTATAATATGTTACATGAATTTTATTGAGCAATATTGTTGGTTAGTTAGATAATAATTAAATTGTACTATAAATTTCATACATAAATGAGATTAGTCTAACAAATGGAAATATAATAATATAATATAATTCATGACATTTTTCGAACAAAATTCATAAACAAATAATCTATATGTAAAACATCATAATTACAATACTCAAAATTATCTTCATTTACCGTTAATTTATCTATTACATATCTAGCCTGGATTTTACTCAAGTAAATAATATATAATGTGCGGTGTTCCACTACAAAAATAAAAATACTTGATTATCTTTAACAAATCAATATTAAAATAATAATAATATATTTATATGTAAATAAAACATTAATTTATGAATGATAATCATATCAACAATGTTTTATGATAAATGTTTATTTAATTTAATACGTTTTCACAGTTACAGTGAAAATATTGAGTTGTCTAGATTTACATAATTATTAGTTTATTTTAAAGTTTTTATTTTCGCGAATGTCCAGATACTGTTCGTAAAAATGCACTTTTAATTTTGATACAACTTTTGTTCAAGAAATGTTGATGAAATTTAAAAGTTCAGTTTTATTAATTTTCCTAGTTTATTTAATAATATGATTACCATAGTCGATTTGTTATTGTTAAACATATGTTATATTGTATTACAGTATCGAGGCAGAGACTAGTCTTGGGCCAAAGACCTCATAAAACTGGTCGTTAAGATAATAATTATATACGACCATTGGAGACATTTTGGGACGATTGATCAGCATGTTTTTTTAAGATATGTTTATATAATTCGTTCTAAAACTAGTCACAACATTGAAAAGAGTAATAGTAGGTCATATTCACACAATATATTTGTTTTGACATCACGATGGTAGCTATGCTAGTTGATAGGTGTTAATAAATGTAGGTCTAATTATGTAGCATATTCTATATTTTTAAGTCGAAATCATCCATTTTCAATTTTATTGCATAACCGTATCTGCCGGGCCATATAGCAAATATATTGGATTCATTATGTCAATTATAATAAATATACGCATTTCATAATGTGGTACGCGTTATTATGCGAATAATATGAAAAGTGACAAAGAGCCTGGAGGTCAATACTCTGGCAGTGGGTCAGCTATGAGAGGTACCTGCTCCTGCGAGTTGTTTGCTTCCTCTCAAATATAAATGGATAAACAGTAATGATTACTTTACGTATACAACCGTATACATACAATAGATAATCATTATAATACTACAACATTAAACTATGAATTCTAATCAATTTTTAAATCGCTTTACATTCATTCACTCCAGTATCACGTTATTTCTTTAACTATGTGATGATAACATAAACATATTTAAGGGTAAAATTTCAGGCATAATTTTACCTGTTCTTGTTCTTGTTTTTTTTTTGTATATTTTATATTTTGACGTCTTGTTTATGTTCAAAAAAAGAAGGAGTTTCGCAGTTCGTTTGTATTTTATTTGTTGGTTACCTTAGAACTGTGAACTCTATCGTTTTTTAAACATTTGGAAAATTCCTTTTTTGTTTCAGAGATGATACTTCCCGTTGAGTTTCACTAAAATTTTAAGAATAAATACTATTACTAAGGGTGAAAAATAGAAGATGAAACAAAAATATATATACATATTTGTGTGTGTGTGTGTGTGTGTTTGTGTGTAACTTTTAGCTCAACAAAATAATTAAAAAAGGGGGGTTGCTTCTTTTTTTTTATTCTTACAATAATAATATAAATTTTTCATTGTTTTTCATTAGTGTTCTCGGCATACTTTT
Source organism: Megathymus violae (assembly GCA_003671415.1). Taxonomy (NCBI): domain Eukaryota; kingdom Metazoa; phylum Arthropoda; class Insecta; order Lepidoptera; family Hesperiidae; genus Megathymus; species Megathymus violae. The sequence continues at coordinate 4,858,284 of PDGT01000010.1, forward strand.
TATAAAGAAGATAAGATTGTTTTCAAAGTCGGCCACGCATCTTTTTCGCAGAGGTACCCGTTGCCAATGAACAAGTGCGGCAGGGCCCACGTCGCTGGCCCACATTTCACCAGAGCATTGACCCCAGCACTCATTCTGTATGAATTTAACCAGCCATGAATTTCTATTGTGGCAGTTCGTACTAAGTTATGCAGTCATTGTCTAGCAACATAATAAGGGAATTCTAGGACAGCCCTCCAGTGGTATCTACTACCTAGTCAACTACCTGCTAAGGTTATCAAAGGAATGATACAATTTTCGAAATTTCCAATCTTAACTTGTTTTCAAGTAAGTCTTAAATTTTTTCAACTCCATATGTAATACAATACAAATATATTTTATTTTAAGAAAGTGTGTACATTGGTATTTTTAAAGGCTATCGTAATGATAATATTATCATTTAACTATATTTCTTGTTATAAATTTATACATATACATAATTTAACTAATTTTATTTTAATTTTGTATTACATATTTGCTATTTTAATGATCCTGTAAGTGTAAAATAAAGAGTACAACGACGCTTTTCGTTCCCGTACTTAATGCTTACGACATTGTTTAACATTCAGTGCAACCTAAAAGTTGCAAAAATCAATTAAGATGTTATATGTGATGTATGAATTAAACTTAATTGACTTCTTAGGGACTGAGAAAAACATGGAGTAGATACATATTTCATTAATAAAGTAATAGTTAATCACCACTTGTTTCGTGAGGGAAAACAGGACAAAACTTGAATGCATAAGAGACCTTCATGATGTCTTCAAAGCTGTGTGAAGTCCACTAACCGATATGTGATCAATGTGGTCCATGGCCTTTGCCCTCATTCTGTGACTCGAGCCAAATGGTGCAAAATCAAATAAATGAAACATCCAAAAAACGTTACATTTGTGTCAAATATTAGTTTAACAACGTTTAACATTATGTGTTCTGTGGTACTTACTAATGTAGCATAAAAGTATTTTAGTTGTACAATGATACAATCCCTATAAGATGGCAACTTAAAAACTGAACGGTTGTTAGCTGAAGTACAGCGAAGCCTCCTTTATACATCGCTTGTTATGTGACACGCAATATTTGTAGTGACACCTCGTGCCCAGTTGTGTGTGTTCGACACAGTTCAAACAACCTAATAGTGACTTGTCACGCCTAGTTCGACTTCGTTCGACGAATTTAGCACATTTAATTTTCCGTGGTCGTGATGTAGAGGTTGTAGACATCTGGTGATTTGCTTTCTCATTAGAGCGTTACATTTCAATGTTCTAAGTGGCGTTGTCTAAACACATCTTCACTCAACTCAGAATTTTAAATGTCTTTATATGTACACGTAATGCGTTCCATTGTGAACATAGTCAAAACACGTAAGTATATTACTTGTAAGTATCCTCGACTCCCGCTCAACGGCAGGGGCTTACAACACCAGGGGGCTGTTGACTCCCTCGAGTATAACGCCCGGGCACAGAGGGTTCCCTCGAATCCCGAGTTACGCACACTTCGGCCGGCGCCTCTGCGGGGATCACTCGCCGTGTCGGTTATCTCGAACACGAAGTATCCTTATTTACTGTTTATTAATAAAAACCAAATATTGAACACCTGACTTCAATAGAATCAAAGTAAAAAACGAACGGTATTTGTAAAGGAAGCTTAATTAAATTCGAAAATATGTTTGAAACTGTTACTAACCAGCGGCCTGCCACAACTATGTTCGGATTGAAAAATTAATTATATTTACATTAATCGATGTCCATCCGGTGTAATATAAAAGAATTTTAAACCTTAAGAGGTGCCGCGGTACCGGAGATTACTTTCCACATACACACAAAATTCACACTCTCTTTTAAGAATATTAATACAGATAATATTATGTAAATGGTATAATCGATGTAACATAAACTATAGAATATATTTCAGGTCAATATCTCAAAAGGACACATATACATAGAAGTTGAACTGGATTGCTATTTAATGTAGACACCTACTAGAAGAGATAAAAAGATTCCCCGCTTCCTTCAACCTTCTTCTTTCTCAAGGCATCGGTGAAGTCTTAAAGTGCTAAATATGATTAATATAATTAAATTGTTATAAACTCGCAGTTTTATGAAATATGGCTTTAATCCAAATTATATACCACCACTACTACATTGTCTACATCGCACTAAACACTAAAAATTGATAGTAACTATAAAACGTGTCGTAAAAGTAAGAGCGTGTATGGAGTTCATCGTTTTTTGCTGTTGATATTTAATTAGCTGGTCGATAAAGTCGATAAATGGCTGATGGCATTTGCACAGCCTAGGTACATACATGTTAACAATGTTGTATTACTCGTTCCCGCACGGGACAAGCAGGATGTGAACCGGTCGCTTGCAGCCTTCCTCCAATAAAAACTAACATCCTACCCGTAACTCGATGGAACTTTAAAGGTGTAATTACCTTAATTTTGCAACGTGTCCAAGTATGCCCTGTTTCCTTATGGCTAAGACATTTTTTATTCTTAAATAAATTTCAGGGATAAAAAAATATTTGTTAATAATGCTGATCAAAAACGATTCCCATAATTCTTGAAGATAATTATGAAAATCTATTCTCAAATATTAATATTTTTTAGACTGTACATCCAACAATGTTACGATGTACATGTACCTATCTAACATATTTTTACTTACTTCTTGTTTCTTCTTTAAATTACATAATTTTACAAAATTTTGAAATCATTTACCGACACAAAATTCTCCATCATATTTTTTCAAATTATAAATTGACCAACTTACATAGTGGCCACTGTTAATTTTTACTAATTATATTTTTCCAGGTTGTTAAGCTCAAAAGATAAATAATATTGCCTCTTACGTAGAGACTTAGTCTATTATACCGTAGTGTTTTATCTTCCATTTTGTAAGTTGATTTGTACTTGATTTCGTCACTTTGCCGTAATGCAAGCATCTTGTATTGAGTTTGCCTTGTAACTGACAACGGAGTTGGCAAAGAAACAAAATAATTTACAAAAAATATTACAAAAAAAATGAAGGGCACAATAATATAAGATATAAATTACTGTTCAAACTGCAGTAAAGTATAATGATAAGTATCCTGTTCTGCAAATTCAGTGATCCCACGCTGTCTTTCAGTAAGGTATCAATGCGGTAAGTGATATCAGAAACTTATTGCATTAATCCCTATCATTAATCCTTGCATTTTGGATATTTTTATTAATATAATATTACCTTACTATATTTATGTCTCCAGCGGTCTTTGAACTAAGGTAAGGAGAAAATCCTTTAGGCTGAAACTATAATATTTGTGACACATTTTCACTGTTCGCCAAAATGTGTATGTCTTTAACGTACTTAGAGTTGTAACATATTTATGTGTTAATTTAAGTTTAATGAGTCTTGAATTAATTTAATGTCATTTAATATTTAAGTCATTTAAGATTTTTGTCATTCAATACTAATAATCAACTACGGATGAAGCAATAGCGTTAAGTTACTCGTTTTGAATTTAGCCAGCTACATGGCTATATCAATCATGGAAACCTTCTTTTAGGGGGAAATCCCCAGGGATTGTGGTGGAGCTGGACTAGCTATGCCGAACTCCTACCGACTAAAACCTTCACGAGTTTTCAATCGCATTCCAACTGACCAGAATCACAGGTATGCTTTGAAATTCTTCTGCGATCCCTACGGTATGTGTACCTTTGAACCCCTTCTCGAGGTTGTGATGGAGCTGGAGTTCTCCCTTCCCGTCTTTTTACTTACTGTCTACTTACTCATTCAAGGCATTCTCCAGCTACGGATTCCGAATTTAGTGTGTAGAACCTAAGCCTCAATTCAACTTGATTCATTTGCAATATTCGAGATCCGGTTTTCAAGTTTGTTTATTGCTATGTTATTTTGTAGAGCATTAGTCTACATTTACATATAAGCAAATCTATGAAAGTGAACCACATTGTAAATTAGTATTGACTTTATTTAAAATAATAAAGGTGTCACTTATTTGTAACATTTTGTACACTTGCTTTTCAATAACGTAAGTAAAAACTAATTGTCAAAATAATTTTATATCACTGAATAATCGAAGCCCACATAAAGGCGATTGGTTATATTGATTTGTTGTATCGACGTTACAAAGTCACGATTAAGGCCTTAGTGATTTAATAATGGTGCGTGTAAATTTACTATAGGTAAACGTAATGTTATCCATGATATCAATCTGTAGTTTAATTCTACATACATAGTGTCTTATAACTATATAAAACACACACAAGTTTCGTCATAAATATCTATCGCTGTGTATGTAACTAGCCTATAGTAAATAGCTTACGTTTTGTATGCAAAAAGGCACAGGATATAAATGTCACAGTCAAGGTCGAATTAAATGTGAAACGTTTATTATTCTTCTTTCGTTCTCATATTTTTTGGGATAAATTAATCATTAATTCCATATTAATCTATTGAGAAAAAGAATGCGAGTCATTGTCAAGGTGTTAGTAAATATAACAGTAAATAAATTTTATGGTTAGATGTGGTTATCTCAACATGAAAAATTAAAGTCTACATGAAATTAGTTCATTAATGTTAATTGAATGGAACAAATAAATAATTGCCCGCTTACATCTTCTAACAAACAGTCCATTGTTATATAATTATTTGTATAGGTAATTGCTAATTAATTGAGTGCTTAAAATATTATACATATGAAACATCAATATTAACACGTTTTTATAAAACACAAATTATCATCATTACATTCAAATAACCGTCCCACTGCTGGGTTTGGGTCTCCTCTCACAAAGAATCGGATTAAGGTTGTAGACCGCCACGCTAGACAAGTTTGGGTTGGCAGACACATACACTTTGACACCTTTAAAAACATTATGCAGATTTCTCAGGAGCGTAGGCTTCCTCAAGATGTTTTCCTTCACCAAAGCAAGTACTATACCCCAAAAAGAGATTTAATACATATAACTTTCTTTATATATTTTTACAAATATGTGAATAGAAAATCCGGTAATTTGGTAAAATTTTTCAGCTCATAGTCAGTCTCTTTTAACTTTAATCTTATAAATCCGATAAATAATAATAATAACTCAACATTTTTATTATTGTCGTACAGTACCACACTGTTCTTTGAGACAGTGTAAAAAAATAAAAACTCACAAAGGTCTCCATAAAAGTATATATAATCAAATGTAAAATACATATATGTATTTTCTTATATACTCGTAGTTATTACATACTCGTAGTATATTAGAAATTTGACTTCGAATACTAATATTTCCAATACAAATATTTCCAATATTTTGGTGGTGAAAATTATATTAAGTTTTGCAAAGAATTCTGTTTAGAAAATAATTATGTCGTACGCGTTAATAATGTTTCTCATGTGTTATTTGACTCCATCGTGACCCGAAATATCAATAAAGGATCTGTTTACTCTTATAAATACTTTTTTATTTCGAATATTGAATAGGTTCAGTTATAGTTACGGAGTTTTTTAACATCCTTCCATACCAGTGTATATTGTCTTTGGTACTGAGGTTCTAAACTTAATTCAAGTAAATTTAATGTCAACTCGTATAACTCCATGTCTAGGTATATGGATGAACATTAAAGTTCTTTGTATTTTTTAAAATACAAACATTACATTTGTTGAATATTAATTGTCTGAGACCTCCATTGAAAAACTAAACAGGAGAGTGTACACAAGAGAGATGATTTGCATGACATCCATCTGTAAGCAGTTTTTTCTTTGAATGTACATACATAGGCGTGCGACAAAGAAGTCTTCATAATGATTAAGCCTTGAACGGCACAATTCGCCGTTTTTTACGTCTGCAAGAGCAATATAACTACTACAGTGTACTACCAATGCAAAGAACCTCATTCTACCAGGTCTTGAATGTCCAGGAAAATGTCGGTGAGAGCCCAAAAAAAAGTTATTCCGTTCACTTTATTCAAATTACTCTAATATTAGGATAAACGTATTCAACTCTAATACTGATCTACTGATAGACTATACCAGTGTGCTTAGAAATGTGATATTTTGTATAAGAACTTCTATTATATTTCTATCATATAAATAAGCCCTGTTTTTATTAAACTGCCCTGCGGGAATGATAATGCAAAATCAAAGCTTCACATTTACCTTAATTGACCTATCAAATTATTCTACATTCTACAGTCAGTTTAATATTTTTTTTAATTCTAGAATTTAGACACAAGTTCAAAGTCTCGTTCTGCCCATTATAACGTGACATACTGCTAACCTGGTCTCACCGAAGACCTTCTGAATAAACTAAAGTGCTTAATATTTTCAATTTTCGCAAGTATACCCATATTTCTGAATATGAAAACCAAGCTAAATTGCTTACTATACCACAACTTTTTTAATCGTTGTCGAATTAGTCTTCATTCGACAAAAATTCTTAGTTAAATTTTATATCGTCCAATTTCTCCATCATCTCTTAAAGGAAATTTGCAGTCTCTGTACTACTTATAACGGAAAACTCGGACCGATCGAGCAATTATTAATTATATTTATATCTATTTACAATGAAGAAAATATATAAGTTACAATTGTGTTAGACTTTTCTGTTTAATTTTTTTTTCTGTAGTTTTTTGTTCTAATATTTATGTTTTTTTTATGGTAATAGCCGACAAACCAGCAGACGAGACACCTGATGGTAAGTGGTCACCGTCGCCCATGGACATCAGCAAGACCAAATGTATCACTGATGCGTCGTCGGCCAGAAAATGAGAAGAAGGTAAGAAAGAAAGTACTGGCTCTCAAGCCCCCAGCCGGAATACGACGAGTAGTTTGGCGGCTGACTCAAGCATGAGGGTGTTAGCTAGCCGGGCAGGCTTCAGGGATAGCTAATAATACCAATAATGATATTAATTACTTAAGAATAATACTGATAATATAATCCTTACGCAAAGTCCTACCACCAAGCAGGCTGGCTTCTTTGGCCTCTTACGACACCCTTTTCTGCCAGCATGGGATTAGGGGGAGTATTGTAGGCCGCCCCAATACGGCGAATATGTGTCTCAATAGCGCCATCTAGTGGCTCACTCATGACACCGAAATGGACAGCGGTAAAATATATTATCCCTGCTCAAATACCTACCAATACGAATTTAAGCCGCGATCGGTTAACGAGGTGGAGTTTCATGTGATTGAACGCCATCTTGTAGTGAGGCACAATAAACTTTCATGGTTACTTTGCAAAATATTTTATTTTTACATTTTAGTACGCATCTCAAATCTGTCAAATTATATGCGTATAAATAATTACATCTCAGATTTCTTCGTAATATTTTCTAAAGGTGTGTGAAGTCTCCCGAACTGGACTTGACCAGCGTGGCGGACTTTGGCCAGAATCATCCACCTCAATTGTAAGAGCAAAACCGATCCACACAATTATGAGTTGTAAGATAATGATATACCATTAAACATTAGACTTTCTTGCAGAAATAGAAAAAGCGATGTTAAAATATTGTGATGAATAATCAACTACTTATTCGTACATCAAGAGTAATACATTATATAATATTGAGGTGAATTGAAATAGTAACGTGGTATTTCGTTTGAGCTCAGCGCATGAACTTGTGGCCGTATGGAAAACCCTTCACATCCACCACAAATCACTTTTATAAACAATATCATTCACAATAAATTAATCGAATTATCTTTATCCCGGTACCCATAGCCTGGTTACTAAATTTCTTTAATTCAATTATTATTTCTCCTGCCTGTAAAAACTTTATTTTTGACCCGTCATAAATTAGGTTTTAATTCAGGCCTTACACACTCGCAACGGTGTCGGTGAGTTGTTTACTGATTCACTGGTGATTCATAAAAGGAGGAGTTGCGTACTTGTACACAGTTTATACTTATCAAGTAAATTCAAATCATCCCATGCTCCTTTCACGGTGCCTCTTTTCGCTGTTATCGAAGGAGAGAAGGAAAAATCTTCAAAAGATTTACTTTAAACTTGATCTCTGTGCAGGATATTTCGGATTATGTGTCCTGCATTTATTACATACATCCCTCGGCAGTCATCTGGTGCATCATCCGCTACTGAATCAAGTTAAATGTAAAGACCGGCTATTAAATAAGTATATGTCCCTTAATACAGGATAAATCAAATGTGGTTGTATTGATTATTAAGCAAGATTACGCAGATTATTTATTTTTCTTTAGTCGGACAACCACAAGTTCCGGCACACGTCAGCGGCTGATAATATATTTATCACCATTTTTACAGCCTGAAATGCAGACGAGATAACGACGCCTGTAAGTAATCACGTCTATGAACATAGGCAATATCGGAGACTTCATCAATACAAATGCCGGCCCAAAATGAACTCTATTTAAATATCTATTAATACCACCATATCATCTTAATCAGCCTAAGTACACCTTCTTATATAAATTATTTTGACCTAAACTCATAATATAGGGTATGCATTAGCTTTCGATTCGTAGCTGTATGATAATTATATTTTACATTTAACTTTTCCCAAAAGGTGCTATCGTTAGGTCAGGATTATTAATCAGGCGTCAAAACCAGCAATCACCTGTGGTCTTCTTTAAATAACGTTTCCGGTCTGACGGTAGCAATCTCGCAAAATCAGGTGAACAGAATACTCAGTGGTTACAATAGTTAAATAAAAAATATATAATAATGAAGATAGTGAATGAAAACAGTGCGATCCGTTGGTTGTGCTGTAACCCAAGCGCTAGGCCAAGGCCGCGTGACATAACACGTTACGTGTCGCGCCGTTAGCTGCGCCTGCGCACCGCTACTTGTACTTGTCGCTAAAGATAGCTCCAACAAGAATGGCGCTTGCTTTGACTTACTTAGCGACTTACTACTATATCCGTAATTACTACAATATAAAATCAATATTTTAATAAAACTTAGTCATGTACGCTTCTGATTTATACTTTGCCTATTGGGTACAGCAAAAAGTATTCTATTCTATTTATATTTCATGATTAGACTTGATTATCGTTTTAGTTAATACACTAATACGTGTAAATAGTTTGTTTCACAAGTATCACCCTATGAACTATGTGGGCTTAGCTTAAATTAATGTTCTACATATGTATAATTTAACTGTATGTTTCATGCCTTGCTACAGCATGTGCTACATTATAATATGTCTGTACTATCTGAATAATCTGATGGATCGAAATAACTAGATCGTACAGACTTTTATATGTAAGTTTATTTTACTTGCTTTTAAACAGGCTGTGGAAATACAGTAGCAACTGAGAAAGCGACATGCTCACTCGACATCATATCCAAGACCGTTAGATCGCAACACTGATGTGTATTACAGCAATCAGACATGTAACGTCATGACATTGCGTCTGTGCGTTTGTCGCTCATGTCGGCCAACGGTACCACCAATCAAAGATTACGCGGAAAATAGCGCGTTCTTCCATCGCTGCACATTCCGGATACAGAGAAGTGTGACAAACTGACCATACATTATTATTAGTGAAGTTAGTTATTAATTTAATTGTTAGTATGAACTAGGTTATTCATAGATATTTCTTAGATTTTTTCAAAAGGCATATGTTTAAAAACTCAACCACGTTAAAGTATGTTTTCTATCTCGTATGATAGGATTGTAATATATCATTAATTTCAATTACATAAAAACAGAAGAATCCACCTACCACAAAAACAAATAATTAAATGGATTAAAGTTGGTAGGAGAAAATAAGTTCATTTATATTCGCAATAATTTTTACTGCTAATATTTCCAATGAAAAAAAAATCGGGCTCGAAGTTTCACGGATCTCAAGCTCGTCAAATCAACAATATATGTAGCAATTATTCAGTCTCATGACAGTTAAAAAATTAACAAAAGCGAAGTCATTAGGCCGCTAACAAAACTTATTCTTGTATTGCCTTCAATGAAAATCATTGTAGGTAGTTATGACTGTGTAGGATTCATGAGTAATGACCATGAGCTTGTTGCGGTTATATCGCTTTGCACTGGTCTGTCAAGGTTTTTTTTTAAATTATCATTGGACTAGCCTTGCGATATTCGATTTATAAGAGGAGGCGGTAAGTCCTATGTACAAATTTATTGCTATAAATTATCCTTATGACAAAATTCCTATTACACCAACAAATAGCAACACTATAATTTGTGAACGTCTTACACGATTGACGTCATATTCACACAATGTAATTATTTTGTTTTGACGAGACGGTAGTTCAGAATTAGCATAGATGGTGTGAGGAAATCTGCACACCTCAAAGTTCTCCTTAACATTCTTAAATATGTGTGAAGTCTGCAAACCTGCACTTGGTTAGTGTGACGGTAAAGCCTCTTATTTTGAAAGAAAACCCCAGCCCAGCAGTGGGTGATAAAATAAAATGTTTTGATATAAGCTAAATATCTAGCTCGTTGTGCACCCTGTTGAATAACCCCGTTTTTCAAGGTCGCTTAATTCAGTGAAATAAAGTATATTCCTGTGGTGAAGGTTCTTTTTAGTTGTTTGTAGTTTTGTTTTTATCTGTCTAGTTAGCTCTCACCCTCCTTTTAGCCGAGAGTTTTATTTTACTTCTATTAGTTGCAGATATGGATAACATTCGAACCAAGCATCCACCGATTCCTTCTTCGATACGATAGTAATTTTTCCAGGCGTCCTTGTTATTAATATATTCTCTATACCGGAGATTCCCAAACTGTTAAGGCAAAAGACCTCTTTCCAAAAATGAAGTCAAACCAAAAACTCGCATAGCTAAATTACTTTAAAAATCCACTAACTTACAAAAGCCTACAAAAAACAGATCACAACTTATGCAGCGTCTGAAACGTTTCAATTAAGAACCTGTATCAATTTTAGACCACGTCGGCCCCCAAAATCAGTTTTGTTTTATGTCGACCCCTGGGAAACCGATCAACCAATTTGGGAATCCTCGATATGTATACTATAATATCCTTTGCCTATAAGCTGTAATTTAACGCGTTGCCTTAAAGTTCTAAAAGGCAACCCACGTACCTTGGAACCTTATTCAAAAAAGGAACTCCAAACCCCATAAAAGAATGCTAAACCTTTTGAAGGCGATATGAAGACGTAACCAAATTGTGCCTATTTCTTGTTTCACTACTGTGTGTGTCACTTTCCTGCTTCTACGTATTTTTTTTTCAGGACTCGCATCTGCTCATTTGTCGGCTGTTGTCAAGCCGTATTAAATGTTAGAGGGCACAAGTTCCTTTTTGCCTTGGCATGTAAAGTACAGTTACAGAATAATTCGCATCAGAAACCCGTCGTACAAGGAGGTACATCCTCCTACAGATAGTTATATTACAAAGTTAAAATAATGTTGTACCATTACTTGAGACGTTCTATTACTTACCACGAAGCGCAGAGCTCGTCTGTCGCCATTTTGGTTAACATCTCGGAAAGTATTCCAGCCGGTTCTATTATAAAAGTAGCTTAACTTACTCGACCTCCATTTGTAGGTTATGTTCTACGCGAGTTTGTGTTACTAATATTAACAATAAAAAAAAAATCAAGTCCGACACAACAGAGTAATGATTCCGTACCATTGAGGGGAAGAAACGACGAAAGAAACTCATCTGCACACTTATTAAAACAACCTATACTTCATTTGTAACTTAAATCAGTCGAATATGTCTTCAACAAAATACATAAGTACATAAATACATAAGCAATTTCATATACTCATTTTCACGCTGATTGTACGTTTAAAATTACATAAATAAATGCTGTTACTGTCGAAGTTACAACGAGTAATTACACGTGTGTAACCAATTTTTAATTTGTGCATCCCTTTTAAAAAGATCCAGGTCTATAAATGACACTCTTTTTTTGTCATAATTTTCATTTTTTGTCGGTATATGGTTAGAACTATATATTACTGCAATAGCTTTAAAATTTATAGACATTTTATGGTTTTAAGGGCTAACGAAAATCAAACGGGCCACCTGGTGTTACAAGCATTGTGCCATAGAATAAAGATAAAACTGACAAATACATATACGAACACCTTATTATTGCAATCATCAAACAAAGATATATATAAAAACCTTCTTGTATGTTTATTTCATTTTTTTTTGTCTCCAGCTAACAAACGAGGGCAAAGATGTAGACATTATACAGCTCATTGCTGACTCTCCGAAATTTCAAGTGAGAAACCATTTCACTGTTTATTTATTTCATTTCATTTATTTATTATACAATCAAATTACAGGAAATAAAATAATTTTGAAAAGTTTGTACAAGGGCACTACTTATTCCTATAAGTATATAGTATCCTTATAGTCAAAAATTTCCTCCAGTAGGAACGAACAGTTGGAGCTTAAAATAAGGGTGGATGTTATATACAGATTAAATCCTGTTTGCAATCACGAGTACCATAAGAATTAACTTGAGTGGGACCAGAGCCAGCGACATCGTATAGAAGGACCGTTTGCCACAACCCCGTCTGTTGACTAATAGAGTGCAACAAGAGCAAGCTAGGTTGGCTTGGATAATAATGATGATATATATATATTTACTTGCAGTAATTATGGTTGCAAGGAGTCTTAACTACCACGCATACAATCTCACAACCATTTGGATAAGACAGGCATGCAAATTACTTAGTTTAATATTAGTCTAGATTATAATCATATCACATCATAATATAATATTTTATATGCGTGTCATTTTTTTTTTTTTTTGCGCCCAGAGATGGTAGTGGGCTACCCTCCGGAAGCGGGGGAGGGGG
>PDGT01000010.1:4872971-4927266 GCA_003671415.1 Megathymus violae
TGGACACGACCGGTAAAAAGGACTGATCGTCTGATTGTGACGGCGTGACGGTGCCGTCGTCGGATAAACCTAACGAGCCGTCGGACTCGATTGGCCGCTTACGCGACGAGATTGATTAGGCGTCGGAAAAGTCGACGTCATGGGCCTGAGGGGCGTCAGGGGACGCGGGTGAGTCAGTCTGTATTGCTTGTACTAGTGCGGCCTCATCGATGGGCGCCTTGAGGAATGGAGATAGGGCTCCGAGAATGCGACGAACGAGACCTAACTCGGCTGGATTCATCCTACCTAGTGATCCTCCCTGCCGCGGCAGGGAGAGACTCGAGAACGAAACGACCAAATCTAATAACGAAGATAGAATGAGCGAGACTACGAAAACAGTGACTATCCCTAGCGGAAATAGCCACTAACCGTCACCCTGGGAAGGCCCAGTGCAGTGGGATCGGGTCTCCGGTTTCTCTCAGTCCGAGAGGACTGAGAAGCGCACCGGGTCAACGCTAGTTGGCTTCGTTGTCACCGTTAGGTATCAACCAACTCAAAACGCGAAACGGAAACTTAGTTATTGCCAACACAAAATAACACTAAAGGGCAACAATTAAGTCGCGGTCGATCGGTTTCGACGGCACAGAAATACAGTCGAAAAATGGAGATGACTTACTCGAGAGTATGTCGGAGGGGTCCGTCTGCTACAAGAGCAGTAACGGAAGTGTCTATATGCGTGTCACAATTTATGATTTATTTATGTTAAAAGCCGACAAACGAGCAGAAGAGCCACCTGATGCTAAGTGATCACCGTCGCCCATGGACATCAACAAGACCTGAGGTATCAGTGATGCGTTGTCGGCCAGGAAATGAGAAGAAGGTAAGAAAGAATGTACTGGCTCTAAAACCAAACTAATCAACGTCATGGAAGATTCTGCATTGTTATTAAATTTGTAATGATTCATTATTAAATGTACCTAAATAATAATAATTATTGCTTTTCAATAAATTACATTAAGCTATAAATTATATATTTATAGATAAAAATTTGCCAGGCGTACAGTTGTTCGGCGCAAAAAAACTTTTATGCCAGCTTCATTCATGGATCATTTATTTTTCATGAAGCTAGAATTTAAAAACTATATAGAAATACTTTGGCATTTCCCTGTCTTTTGTGTTTCAAATATAATTTTATACATAATTACTTTTAAGTAACCATAACAATTCAAAATTCAAAGTTTCTTTAATTTAAATCGTTAACCTATGTTTGAAACTTTACGTGCGTTATTAATTATGTCATTAGTTGTCGTCATTAATTATGTTATCGCGTAACTGCTACATGATTTCATTTTTAATAGGTTGCTGTGCGTAGTTTCAATTGACTTACATACCAATATTAATATTTTTTAAAAGTAATAGTTGAAACGTTTTGCTGTTGGCGTGTCTAAATAAATAAAAAAGCGAGAATGTTTCTGCATATAAAAAAGTAGCTAAAAATACACATTATACGTGTTACAGAATTAAAAATACGAGTATATATATTTGATCGTCTTCCTACATCAGAAATGAACTCCATCAGTAACTACCGCGTCCTGATTTGTAACTCGGTTGTGCTGTGTCCTTCTCGAATCAGTCACGTTCTCACGTTGAATCGATATTTGGCAACAGGTACAGTTACTTATCGATTCGACATTGTCTCGTCCTGGCATTCGGTGGCTCGGTGTTTGCTTGAAGACGCGCGTGCTTGGAATTTATGGAACCGCTTGTGAGAACTGACGAATGAAGTAATGTGCTCAATGCAGATGGGCACACATTCTAACGTCTGATAGCTAGTACAAGTGCTATGACCTACATTGCATTGATATATAAGAAACTATTTGTTTTTATTGCTATGGAAGTAGATAAAACATCACGTTATCATTAAAAACAGTCTGACCTAAATTTATTTCTTTAAATCCTTCTACCACCAAGCATATTTACATCGTGGTTACACCTGTGATATGATTTAACCATATATAAGTCGTTCTAGCAGAACATAAATGATTCAACGATCTCAATGAAAATACTCCATCCCAAACGAAAATGTTACACATTGTTGCATATTTCTGTTGCAAAAGGGAAGCATCAATTTAGCAACGTCCTAGGGTTTATATTATAATAGGGTATATATTAGAAAACAAATAAATGTATGCAATAACATCAGGGTATAATTCAATCAACCGCAAATGCTATGAATATTTAGAACCACAAAGCCATGCCGAAATATAGCGCAGGTCGTTGCGTTTACTCAAGCTAAAACGGCTTATGATTTCTAGTTGATAGTGCAAGTGTGCTCCCGATACATTATCATCGATTGGCGTCAGAGAAGATTTTCACGAGGCCCTCGGCCTCAAAACCCAACCTAGGAATACATGAATGGAGAATTTGCAGCTCCAAGGTTCTACACCACACGTGTGGGGCCACGGGAGTTACGCATGCAGCTCAACGTGACCCCATAAACCTAAACCCTGCCTTTTAACACAATCCTGCCACGTGCCACGTGCACACCTAATAGCCGCACGAATCCACTGCTAAATTATAATTTCATTGATGTACATAAGTAATGGAATTGGGTTAAATCTACCTTGAGACACATTTGCGTTAGAATAAGTCCATCCATAATTTTTGGGCTATCTAGTAACCCAGAATATGAAACAGTAAAACAGGTTAAAATCGTGCCTCATACCTGAATAGCTTCGTATTCGTACTAATAAAAATAAAAATATCATTACTTTTAAACATATAACGTTAACAACATAAATATTTTATTAGTTTCTCTAATATTGAAGAATTTATTAGGTGACACAGGTATACTTATTAGATGATATAGGTATCTTTATTGTTAAACTTATGATTTGACATCTTTCTCATTAATGTACTGTACCCAATGTTTTATTACTCAAAAGTGATAAATGAGTGTAAGGGTGGTTTGTTTTGTTAAGTTTTGTGTAAGGGGCTCTACTACTCTTTGAGCCCAAGCCAAACTACATTGCTCGTGGCGCACCCTGCAGAACAACGAACGAGACTATAGCGTGAATTTTTTTACGTGTTTTGATTGCAGTCTTGCAGAGCTACTAATAAACACGTCCCCCGCTTCCATCCTGGCCGGCAACGCGACGTGCATTAATGACGGTGAACACTAATCAATTGGCCTGTCTGTTATTTTTTGGCTATTTACATAAAAATAAGATCAAGTTTTTTTATCTAAAGAATAGTTATAAACGCAAGAGTATATCCTCTTGCCTCATTTACTTATTCAGTAGTGACAGAATTTAAAAAATACATTATCGTAATTCTGTTAATACTTCACAAACGCGAACGTTGTGAAGTGTAATGTGAAATGTCATTATGAGATTAAATTGATACAGAACTAGATATACATCCATATTGATTCAAGAACCGTTGCGCAGCTGAACGGTTCTCGGTCGTCTTATAGATTACTTTGAGGCCTGAAAATCTATTTTCCTCAAGTTTTGCAGTAAAATTATGACACTCACCGGTAACTATGTAAAACAGGTTGGTCGTTATATCAGACATAAACCTAGTTGGTTTCAGATAGCAATTACAATTACCATACGTAATGAGTTTTCAAAGTAATGGATTCATCGTCTTCATTAGTGTCTGTTCGTTTGTTAAATTTACACAGTATCTACTTGTACCAATAATAGATATACACTTTTCGCAAACTTTTTACAATAATACAGTTTGATAATTATCAGTGTGAAGATGGTAAATATGATAATTTAATAATAGTTAATAAATAAATTTTACTATAAAATTAAATCCAGTGAAGTCCTCTTGGAGCCATAGTTTACTTATCCGTGATAAATTTATTTATAAAAAGATTTTAAATGAATCAGTACGGTAAAAAAATATTATAAATACATAATTTTGTAAACAAATCACCCAGTATTAAGTAGCCTGGCAATAAATTAAATTTTTCTAAGAATGTTGAATTTCGTCTTGGTGTACACAACACACTTTAATTTATAACCATGTGACTGGTTAAAAAATATTAATTTTTCAGATTAATTGTTGACAATACTAAAAACAATTAACATTTTCAACATTAAAATTTATATAACTTAAAATAGGTGACTGGTGTAAAGTCAATCATTGGAGCATGTACCTTAGTATGGATATGGTACGTAGAAATTTCTATCAAACAGAAATTGCTTAAAATTATTGTAAATTTAAATCATATGTAAAATATATAAAGTGCTACTTTATAAAGTGTATAATAATATTATCTTACTATCTATACTAATAATAAAATTCTAACTGATCAATTTCTATACATGAACGATATATGAGAAAAAATATTATTAGGAGCTTTTATTAACGCAATAGAACCCAAAACAATAGTTGTTACAATTTTTGTCTGTTTGTCTGTGCGTTTGTACGGCTTAACCGATTTTGTTCTGGTTTTCACTAATGTATTGAAGTAAGCATCACTTAAAACTTAAAGTTTGCTTCATAGCAATCCGTCCATATATAAAAAAGTTATGAATTAATATATGTATTTCTAATTAACAGAACGATAAAAACCCAGAAAAATGCTAATGCTATCTTTAAGCGTAAGGTAGTTTTTCCGCAGCGAGGGCATTTGCTAGTAGTATAATAAATCCGCCAACCTGTTAGTAGGGTGACTGCCTACCAAGTGAATTCGAAGTGGTTAAATTCCCGGCCGACACAAAATTTATGTGTCAGATAAATATTTGTTAGACCCCTCGTTTCAATAACATGATGGACAATGTGAACAGATACACCTCCTTCATTGAGTTCATTTATTCAAACCATTACTAAACTCTACTAGGAATAAGCTGTCGTATTAGGGACGGTTTCTGTTTCCACTGAAATTTGGTGCAGAGTAAGACACAATTACCTACTGTACGGTTTTGTTTTAACGTTCATAAATCCCTATTTATTATCATGTTGTAACTTACGACAGCGGTAATAAAATTTAAAAATTTATTTAAGCACAATAGAAAACTTTCATTTAGAGTTCGTTTTCCATTTCTAAGAGACTTGAATTTATTACTGGCAAGCGGCTCTCCTGCCTCACAATGGTAACGGGTCCATTATGCCAAATTGTTGTTACAATAAACGCAATACATTTTTCTCGGAAACACAATATCCATAAACAAAACTATATTATATATGAGAAAGTGAAATTGTGTTTGTTATTGCCTTATAGACAGACCCATGACAAACTTAAGCGGCTATGTTTCTACGATAAACCCAAGTGATATGTTTGCAGAGTTTAAACAAGACTAGGTCCAGGTTATTATTTACATAATGTTTATAGATAACATTTATATCGACAATCCCGCTGCCCAGTTGTTAGAGACTCAGCCTGCCGAATGTCTGTTATAAATATATGACATATAAATGTTTGTTCTCGTGTCACAGGTGTTTGTGACGTCATATTTGTCTATGTCAATGTTATCCGGGACACAGGGAATCCTGGTACGAAGATGTATGTAAGTGTGTGATCGTTTATCGTTTATTTTTGATTCGGGGAAAAATATACATATCATCAATTTTATTATGTGTCCGCCCCCGCTTCCCTTTAGAAAACCTTACGTACAGAAATAGCACCCGCATTGTTTTAGACCATAGGTTTTTTTAGTTCTATGAATTAGATACGTAATAATAGATTGTAATAACTGCAGTCAGACATTCAAAGCTTTATTTACTTCTCTCCTAATGGAATGTCCATATTAACTTTTAATTCCAATTCCGTGGAAACAGATCTACTTCCCGGGATGAAAAGAATCCTAGATAATAACTATAAGTTACTAATACGCCAAGTATAATCAAAGCTGTTCAGTAGTTTTAGTGTGATGCGTGGTCGGACAGATAGACAGACAAATATTCCTAAAAAATGTTTTGACCCGTACATTGATAACAAAGTCTAGCTACATTAAGGTTTCCAAAAAATATATGTATTGAATCGTCCCGTTACAATTTTATTATAAGTAGGTACGTATACATTTTGTAATATGTGAAATCTATTTTGTGATTAATGCAAAGTTTGTCATTTTTATTTATATTTACAATTTGGTAATTATGGTACAATTGTTTAAATTTGTGTTTTCTGGTTTTCTTTAAACACTAAGTTGATCCAACGAAAAGGAAAATCTATAGATAATTCACACACATACACAAGTAATAATGTAAAAGAGAGTAAGTCACCAACATAGATGTTAGATGTGTTGACCACTGTCCTAAAATAAAATAGAACCACACGTCTATAACCAACTATTAACATTTGGTAGCAGCGGATTCAATAGGTACAAATAACTTCTCTTAAACGGCGGTGGGGGGACTAAATTAAGTAGATATGCTTAAGTAGGCTAGTACTTCCTCTCTCTCACACTTACAATTTTTTTATGAGAGAGAAGATCAATGGCAATAATCCGGCCATGCACGTATGTTGGCCAAAGTGAAATGACCGCCGTTGACCATTTTGGTGGTTGCGTCATTCGTTCGGCTGTTGAATTCGAATTTAATTCCACTAAAAGAAGCTGCGGCTTAACGATGGAATGGCGTGGAATGAACGTATTAAGATGTTGAAAGGTAACAAGCTGCTTTAGTAAAACTTCCTCTATAAAGAATTTCTCTTCTAGTTACTTGTAGTGGAATGATTTACATGCTTTATTCCCAAACCTTCAATCAAAATAAAATTTAACAGAGTTAGTCTATATATTACGATATTATTAAAAATAATACAGAAGAAATTGAAAATACAATGTATATTAAAAAACCGTGTTTTTGCCAATGAACGCGTCCAAGTTCAACAGCCACAGTCGCGCACTAGACATGGACGAAGGATGAAGCCGACCCACTTGTGGTTCCCTGACCTCAGCCGCAGCCTAGCGTAGCATTGCACCTCTCGCTTGCTCCTCGGTAACTTTTATGTTCTGTTTCTGTCCCTCCCGGAATATTTTTGCAAGCATATTCGGAAGATGGCGTAGACGCAAGTAACCATTTCACGACTCGTATAACAATGGGACTGCGAATTTGCTGTTATTATTAGACCTATTTATTTAGATAAAGTACTTGCCCATTGACCATCGTCTCAGTTATTGGCTAACAGACTTTAATTTTGTAGTCATCATAATTTCACACTACGAATATAATTGTACTACGTAAATCTACTATTACATCAACAAAAAAGCATAAACCCTGAATTCCAGACCTTTCCATGTTCAGTGGAAACATTAATAGCTATTTAAACATAATTATTCAAAAAATAGGTAATCTCTTTGGCTTGGTGGATTCAAATTGCATTAAGTATGCTTGTGTTTGGGTTTAAAGAGTGTACCCAATTGAGTCGATGGACCCCAAGCCAATGATAATGATACATTTGCATCTTGGTACCCTGAGTATGTAACATTAACATATAAATTATGCTACGAGCCTCAAGAAGGACTCCAACTCGGTTTAAATAACAACTAGACTCGTATGTCAAATATTCTCGTACACATGCGCATACCTTAATATTGTGTTATCAAAATAAAAATTAACCTGTAAGGAGTCTAAGTATTGAAACATTATTATAATTAATTATATTTAAAGCAGGTAAAGGATCTGCTTTAATATTTTCCAAAAAGATTGATATTGAGGTCAATCATAATTTTTTAGGATTTTTTTTCAGTCTGACTATCAGGCGCAATTCACTAACCAGTGAACATCTTGGATATTTTTGATTGATTGAGTTTATTGAATTAATTACCGTATGTGTAAATTTTTATAACGTATAAAAGACTTTGCCGATTTGTCAGATTTTTTTGGCGTGTTCGTAATTGTCACGAAAAGGTTTTTATATTTTTTTTTTAGTGAAAACTTCTATAGGCGCATTAGACGATTTTTAATAAGGGAAAATCTTATGGTTTCGCGTCAGCAACAGGCTAATGTTTAAAAATACCCTGAGGACTGCCTTTATACCTTAAGATATATAAAGCTATATATATAACTGCCTTTATACCTTAAGGTATATAAAGGCAGTCCTCATGACGGCCTCCGAATGTTTTTAATTCATCGGAAAGGTCAGAATCATGGATGGTATTGTCGTATAAAATTTAAATGAAAAAATTGACTGTTCTGTTAAATGAAAGATAAGTTTGGATAAATCCCACAAATCGACGAACTGCCTGACTTACAGACAACGCAGAGCCTAAACTGCTGGAGAATATACTCGTACACTGGATTATAAAATAAGGATATTTAATAATTTTTTACTTTTTAATTTTTTTCATTGAGAAATTATACACTATTGACTAACAAAAGTTTGTGCAACTTATCCCCTTGTGTGAAATTACTCCCAGTGGGCCCACAAACTCCAATAGTATATATCATATTATGCGTCAAATACAGTGACGCAAGCTTAGTGCGTATCTAAATAAGAATATCTTATATCAAACCCAAATGCGAATGAACATAAATAATATAGGAAGAGGAACCGAATAAATTGAATTTTTTTAGATGAAAACAATGAAACAATCATTAATTCATTCGGACATAAAGGAAAAAGTACTAATTATATTAATTTAAAAAGTAAGTATATAATAATTTATTATTAAAATGAGATAAACAATATGTGTGTACTAGGTATTCACTGGACCTAGATATACCGGTCTCGAAAGAACCGAGGAATCCCAGGACTTTTCAACGTGCTTAACATCGGTTCTGGCTATAAATTTCCCGGTCTTTCGGAACCAACATTGTTCGCTAAGTTTAATTTTTATTTAATTTACACGCACTCTTGTTACGGTATATTTCAGCTAATGCCGTTACGATGACAACAAATTACCATGAAAGCTCGCTGTCCATAGGTCGTTACCAGAAACATGTTTACAATTAGTTAGATCATTCGATGGTACAAATAGGATAAGGGAACTAAACTAAGTGTACTGCTTAACACTCTTTGAACCGAAACAAAATTCACAGAAGATAATTAATAGCATGTTGTCTAAACATACTACATATTTTAATCCATATAATACGTTTAACCCGTAAGGTCCGAAATTATAGGGAATTCCCGGTTCCAGACCGATTTAAGATATCAAAATCCCGATTTTGTAGAATGCCTTACTCGGGAAACGTCAGATATATATCGATTGAGACAGGTTTATATTAAGTGGTTTCTCTCCGATGGTTAATTATGATTAAAACATACAAATTTTAATTATTTTTTTTATAAATAACAAAACTTCAAAAATACGTAATCACCTTCTGCATCTACCTAATATTTGTCTTTCATTGTCAAGTTGCTTATTTTTGTCACGGTCTTAATTTTTTAGTTCACTAGTAACACGCCCTTGCTGCACTTCCAGAAATATAATCATTACGTTTACGAGTCGTACCCACACCAAAATATTGTTATTCATTGTTATCAGGCACTACATTCTTACTGTAATTTATTCTTTTACATTTCGGTTTCAGGATTATTTAAATCTTATTGCGAAATTATTAGACATATGTTAAAAAATACTTAATTATATCGCATCAAAACTTCCCTTCGCAGACTGAATACTAACTTTTATTTATTATATCGCGGAACAAATAAATTTCCTGGAATAAAAAATTGCTCAGTAACATAATATTACATAATATAAGTTTACAAATCATCGACATTTGTCCTGTGTTGTCCGTATGATACACGCACGAGTAGATAGCTAGACAGAAACACAGAAATCCCAAAAATATGATTCGGTCCATTACAATTTTATAAAATAAAAACTGTTGTCCAATTTCAACTTATTTTATATAATTATGTCACGGGTTTTTTTTTGTTAATAGTTATCTGTTAAATAATACTTATAAACATTATTATTTGCATAGATTTCGAACTTAGCCGTACCTTGAAAGATTTATGCAGAACGTTTAATTAAACAACATTAAAGAGGCCCTGGAAGTTCTACAAATGTTCAAAAAGTTGCATAACTAAAAGCGAACGTGTCGACAAAGGACGCTCGATCCGTGCCATGACACAACACAACGGTAACCACAAGCGGGACGAAGACTCAAAAGAGCATAACTTTGCCATATAAAGAAGGACACGAGCGTGCTGAATTTCATTTTCTAAAACCCGATTACACAGAGGTGACGCAAGGCGGGCTGGAGGTCGGCTAACGGTGACAGAAGACTCGAAATCGAAAGGCGGACGAAACTGAAATCGAAGGGAGCATTCCCGTTATCCTGCCGGACTGCTGAGATGGAAAACTCCCGTTAAAGAGGCTTCGTCAAGCGCTACAATCATGCAACAATGACTCATGGGATAATCCCCGTGGCGCACCTCTCGCGTAGCTATAAACTAACTGTTGACTCGTTTGTTGCTCGCAATCTTCTGAGAAGGCGGTTCAACGCCCACCGTGAAATGGGTTACTAACTTATGCTCAAGTCGAACACGCAATCTTCTCAGGATACCTGTATTGTCGGAATACTTCAAATGATGCAACCTTATTTCAACTAATATTCCGCCCTCGCTTCGTCTTACAAATCCTGCGCCTTATGTTTACAAATAGCATACGCGACGGAAACACGAGTCCGTTAATGAAAAAAACAATGTATCAACTTCAAATATACATTATTAATTAACAAAATTACCATACTAACTTTTATCTTGGCAAATCCTTGATACTGACGATCAAATCAAAGTACCTATCTTTGTTCTCATTTTTGAAGGCACGTATATGAACTAATATAGCTTGACACCCAAAATTGTTATAAAAAGACACTCCCAATCGAGACAATATCTCATTTTTATTCTTAATCTCCGTAGTGCCCCTTCTGCGTCATCAGGAGTGCAGCATTGGACCCCGAAGTATGTATACGAGTAATAGTAAAGTATATATTTCACATACCTAATACAGATTGCTAAATCAGTAGCTACTTGAATGAAATAGACAGCGCATTCTATTTTTTTTATCTAAGTGCTTACCCCTTTTGTCTTTAAAAGTCTACGAATCTTTCCGGCATGATTATCTTATGATATTAATAAAGTTGTGATAAGAAAGTTACAACGATATTAACGAGTAAGTTATAACGATATAACGATATTAAATGTACTTTATAAAATGTTCGTTTCTCACGTTCCCAAACACAAATGCAAATTGACGCTCCTTTATTGAAATGTATGTCTAATGGTTCCTTCGAAGAAAAGGTAATGTCCACGTAACTCAGTCTCGGCCGCCGGCCGTGTCCCACTTAAAGTTAACGGTACACCGAGGCCTTCGAGTCCTGATCACAACCAAAACACGGTGACGTGTTCGCAAATATTTCCGCTAATTAACCCGATACAGGCTTCAAACCTTTTCCGACACGCTAACTTGAAAACATGAAACATTAAGTATAGTTTTGATCACATAAAACATTAAGTATAGATTAAGTATAGTGTTGATGCACTGAGCCGATCATGTTTAAAATGTTCGAATGTGCTGTATTCAGTATTTCCAGAAGAGTCTCACTATACTGACAAAAGCATTTTTTTGCTTAGTTAGTTCTTTCTCATCGCTATAATCCCTTAACAATGTCGGTATATCGGTACCTTTTGAATCTATCCTCAACAACTCATTCTCTTTTTAGATGGTGCTGAAAAGTTCTACATTGAATTCAGCTATGAGTTCTTTATTAAATTCAGCTATGAATTCTTGATTAAATTCTGCTATTATAAGATATGCAACTATTGTAGAATGGGCAAATTACAAACACTGCAATTTTAAGGACTTGGCCACTTTGACTTTAAATTACTTTTTATTAGGAACCTAATTTGTAAAAACCAAATAGGTGGTTAAAATTTATTATACTTTCTTAAGAATTGAGAATTGAGATACACGCACAAGGCATTTTGATGTTTTCGATATGTGTATTGCTATGTACTCTTCGCAGGTTCAATACAGTATTATGTCTTTTGTAAAATGCTATAATTATGTAGTGGAATATTAACGAAGTCACAATTAAGACACTAAAGTTTGTACTCTAAGAAAATCAATAAGTGAAATAATATATACTTATGTATAATTTGTTTTCAGGCTGTAAAATAAAGTATATTTGTAAATGTATATAAATAGTTTATTTCTGATCAGTACCGTTTGTATATTTATTAGCAGCGTGTCTCTAGAATTATTTATTGTTTTTATAACTTTCATTTATGTAGTTACATTTATATTTATATATGTAATTAGAAATATCTAATTCTCTAAAATAATAAATCTATAGGTAACGTTTTTTGTGAAAACATTGAACATTTCGTGACCATTAAGAAGTCATCTCATTAAATTATAAATATCAGACGCCTTACTATATTACAACGTTTATAGTTTTTTGTGCTACAATTATTTTATTTTATCGACAGATATTTATTTAAGTGGCTTAAACTTTTGCAAATTATGGCGTTTAACATAGTGTTTGAACTTTGAGTATAACGCCACGCCATAAAGAGTCACTTCTGGGTAACTTTGAATTGAATTTTTTTAACAATCATTTATTATAACAGAAGATTAGTGATATTAAACCAGCATTCTTTAGAAAAACTTAGAAGAATATTTATCTAAAACACCTTAACAAATATCTCTCACTTATTCTATAGAACAATTAGTTTTTTTTTCTGTTTAACTATAAATAGCAAACAAATAATTTTGAAACACAGATAGAGCGGTAAAATTCAGAACGTTTAATTGACAAATAATCATTATGACGGTTTTTTACTTTGACTCGAAACGTATTACAGTATTTACAGTACAATTCTTCTCATTCTTTTTTTATATTTATGTGATAGTTAAGAATTAACAATAATTTAAAACGACTTACCATTTTATATCCTGTTACAATTAAATTCAAAATTGTCCAATTTTTTTTCCAATTTGATTGCATATATTGTGAGCTTTTTTTATTTTTTTGGAATTAGTAAGTCTGCTGTGATTGATAATTTTACTATCGTTATACAAAATATTGATTACTAGCAAATATCCTTGCTTCACTCCGGAAAAACTACCTTACGCTTAAAAATAGCATCAGCATTTTTCTGTGTTTTTGTCGTTCCGTAAATTAGAAATACATATATTAATTCATAACTTTTTTATATATGGACGAATTGCTATGAAGCAAACTTTAAGTTTTAAACTATGCTTGCTGCAATATATCAGTAATACCAGAACGAAATCTGTTAAGCCGTTTCTGAGAGTAACGGGAACAAACACACAAACAAACAGACAAAAATTCTAACAACTATTGTTTTCGGTTCTATTGCATTAATAAAGGTTCCTAATAATATTTTTACTCGTATATCATTCATGTACAGAAATCGATCAGTTAGAATTTTATTATTAGTGTATAGATAAAATTTTATCAATTGTTCTCTTTTTTTTGTAATTCAATTCATATAATACTGCTAATTGTTTGTGCATCTTAATGTCTGTTTTCTATCTATATATATATTTTGTGATGTACAAATAATAAAGAATATCTGTCTATCTAATTCAACATAAACGTTGACTACATTACATTATTTATATACCATATATAAAATTATGCGCCCAATTCATGTTAGTACTCGAGCGAACTGCTAGAGGAATTGACGTCACATCGGGATGAACAAATTAGTTATTTTTTTAAACAACAGCTGATTTACAAAAATTTGACTCCATCGTATAAACAATGGACAAATAAATAATATATATCTACATCAATATAACATCCTAATAGATATTCTACAATAATATGGCTATTGAGATAAATTCAATGATTTATTATTAGTATTTATCCGAAAAATTAATTAAAATTTATTTTGTACGTTCTTAGGTACATCTTCTGCCATCTAGTTAATGATTTTTGAAATAATCAACGTACTGAGTGGGACTAGCGTTCACGAAAGGTTTTTAGTTTTTACTTTAAGCAATAGAGTGCGCTACTACTAAAGCGAACGGCAAAATTACAAAGTCATTTAATAGTATGAAAACAGGTTGTAATAAAATTTAGATTAATTTATTTGTATAACAGTAGCTGACAGATGGTACGAGTTGTGAACGTACATCAGATTTTTCTTTTTAAGTTTGCCGTATCGACTCTGGATTTTATTTGACATTTGTAACTACAGACCATAAAGTTAATATACCAGCGTAATAGAGGAACACAGTGTACGAGTGAAAAATCTACTTGCGAGAAAGAGACGCAAGAGAATTGGCCGTAGGACTGCTTTCAAACTATTTACTCTTCATTAGTCTCCTGTCAAAAAATTGCTATTTGTTATTTTATTAATTTCTTTTCAATCTTACTGTATTTTATCGGACAAAAAAACAGTAAACACGAGGATGTCATGTTCTCTCTTAGACTGCATAGATACTTATAAAAAATAACCCAAACAAAGAGACAATCCACAGGTAAGTACCGATAGTTCAATACTACTTTCACGATGCTTATTTTCAGTAGAAGTTTTTCTTAAAATTATATAATTTGATATTAATAACATGCAGTACATACTCCATTTTATTAATAATAATTTATTTTTTATAATTATGTGTCAGATAAAAAGATATTGTGTACGTGAAAATGATACCGTTTCGTATAGAGCTTGCATAAAATCTATCGATAAGTGGATAATTTTTAAATTAGTATAAATAAATATTTTTTGTTTTACTTGGTTTCATTCATGTTTTTCCTTTTTCCCCCTTAGATTGATAAAATTTTATATCTGTTATTATTATGAGAAGATAATATCCGGCGAATGTGATATTATATTTATTGGCAAATTTTACTACTTCAAGGTTTCCTGTAAATGCAGTTCAAAAAGAAAAATGGATTCGAATGTTGAACCAGATACGTTCACAGTAGTTATACCAGTTCCTCACAAAGTTTACTGTAGTCATTTTAAGAACATCTATTTCGTTCTACGACATCATTAACATCATGTTAATGAAGAATCTATACATACAAAATTTGTTCATTAGTTCATTTCCGAGGGCAATAAGTTATATCGATTTACATCAAAGAATTTATTAAAACCAATAAGTATTTTAATAATTTATTATTTTAATTTTGGCCGTATTGGGGCGGCCTACAATACTTCCCCCAAACCCATGCTGGCAAAACAAAGTGTCGTAAGAGGCGACGGAAGCCAGCTTGCTTGGTGGAAGGGCTTCGCGTAAAGATTATATTATCAGTATATTATTAAGTCATTAATATTATTACTGGCATTATTATCTTTCCGTGAAGCCTGCCTGGCTAGGTACCACCCTCCTGCTTGAGTCAGGCGCCAAACGACTCGTCGTTTTCCGGTTGGGGGCTTCAGAGCCAGTTCTATCTTTCTTACCTTCTTCTCATTTCCTGGCAGACAACGCCTCAGTAATACCATTGGTTTTGGTGTTGTCCATGGGCGACGGTGACAACTTACCATCAGGTGGCTCTTCTGCTCGTTTGTCGGCTATTAACTTAAAAAAAAAGTATTATTAATATTATATTCTTTAGCACCTTTAAATGACGTTTTGTTTTATTTCAATCACCACAAATAAAAAAGATATGTTAAAATAAAGAATCATGTCCAATAAGGTTAAGTTTAGATGAAGTGAAATAAAGAGAAGTTACTAGAATTAGCATGGTATTATTTATTTTAACATGTAATTAATAATCATGACAAAGAATTAAATATAGCAAAAAACCTGTGATGGAATAGTCGACATTCATGTCGACAATACATCAACGTGAATTGTTCATCATTAAAAGTCACTCACACTAGTGTCGTTTTCACAGGCATGCACATTTAGGTTTTGGTGATGCGTCGATGAGATGAGTGTTCGTTTATTACGTTAGTATATTATGTTTATGGTACAGACTTGATAACTATGACAGTTATAAGAATTGAGATGACTCATCATTATGACAGACCCATATCGTCCCAATTCTGGGCTCGGGTTTCCTCTCACAATGAAAGGTGCTAAAGTAATATTTTGTCACTCTAGCCAAGTGTGCGTTGGCAGAGAAAGAGATATATATGTATATATATATATTATTGTGAGGAAACTGATATATGAATAAAATGTACGTGTTAAATATAAATGATAATTAATATGTAACATACACACTTGAGAGTTTTCCATAAATAGAAGGAAGTTTCTTTTTATAAATATAAATGTTTTGTACCATAGTGGCGTGTTGTGTTGGCATTTACGGAAATATTCATAGATTTATGGTTAGCGTTATGTCATGATAGATGGTCTTCGACTGTTACAGTTTGGTAATTAGATGATTTTTGCAAACAGATAATTATAAGTTTAATATTACTTTAGTTTTTATATAGTGTAATAAAATTAATTAATTCATTAGATATACTGAATAACAATACATCTTAACTTACCTCCTTAAGTTATTAAGCGACTGATGTCGTCCAATGGATAAGGGAACGAAATTAATTCCATAAGCACTAGCGAGAAGATGAAGGATTTTTATTAATAAATGTATCTAGAATGAATAGAAGTACTCAATATAGGGTAAAATTTGATGGGACAAAAAATTTTGTTGTTATACATAGTAAAGATATTTAAATCTTTCCGTTAAATATTGCGGGCTTATAGTATTTATTTTTAACTAAAAATTGTTATACACATGTTAATAACATTTGTTTTAGCCTAATTATTATAGAGTAGGAAATTTAGTATAATATTAAAGTCAATACAAACGATACTTAACAATACAATGGAAATATTACATGCTTACGTAATTTTTATAAATAAAATGGTGTATTGGTTAAAAATAATTTTTCAAACATTTCAGGTTTAATAGTAATTTTTTATTATGTTCAGTATATATCTAATGAATTAATTAATTTTATTACACTATATAAATGCTAAAATAATATTAAACTTATAATTATCTGTTTACAAAAATCATCTAATTACCAAACTGTAACAGTCGAAGACCATCTGTCATGACATAGCGCTAACCATAAATCTATTAATATTTACGTAAATGCCAACACAACACGCCACTATGGTCCAAAACATTTATAATTACAAAAAGAATACATTTCTTAAATGATTAAAATACACAGATTATAAAATTTAGATTCAACATTTGAAACATCTTTTGATGCTAGGAAGCTATACCATAAAGTTATAGAAATTCGTAAAGCGGAAGTGGCGGCAATTTGAACCTAAGAGGTATTTTATTGATAGCTTCAACCTATTTATTGATCTTTTTTCTAAAATAATAGCATCATCGCAATTTTCATTAATAAAATTGTTACATCCGTTAAAGATTTCGTGTGTTTTCTTTAATAACTATATGAATAATTTTTTACTATAAGATATTCTGCGATTCATTCATGTAGATGGCGTTGCTTTGTGTTGTTGTGCGGTCGTTCGTTCGACATTCGACAAGTAAGATGGCGGCGATTAATGTGAAAGGCGAAACGTTGTCTTATTTCTAGTTGTAAATAAAGGAGTAGCTTCTCTGAAACAAAATTGCAATAATAATAAGGAGTAAAGATACATTTAAAAGTGTTTAGTATACAGTGAACTATTGCGTACTTTGCAGAACAAGTTTTTAAGTGGCTTTTCATTTCACAATAGACAAAACCCGTCACACGAGCACTCGAACCGTCGAGGCCATATTATTTTATGATGTTATCTGTCGTGTGAGCGTCCTTTGAGACCACATTGATATATTCTTAGTCAAACAAAAGGCAATGGTATGTTTCTATCCACAAATGCACTACTTAAACTAAACGTTTATGTTAAATTAGTTTATGTATTGTTGAAACACATTAACGCTTCCATGTCGGAGCGGCAAATTAATTTTGTTCTAGATCTTGTTAATTCTTCATGTAAAATTAATATTTACATGAATTTTAAGTTTCAAAAATACGTAATATACATGTTAAAAAGAATATTGAATATTACGACTATATAAAACTGTCTCAAATTCATAAAACGCTGTAATCATTACTGGTACAGCTAACAGTTTTCTTTTATCTTTCAGGGGGCTTTATGTACGTGTGAATAGTTAATCATCATGGAATACAGTCCTCTGCTAAAGTGATAATAACAAATTATACCATCAAAGTGTCATACGAACTATGGATGAAAGTGTGGACTTCTGTTGATATTTACCTACGTTAAAACTATCTAAAGCGACACGGAGGTGGTAATGGATCCAGTAGGACCATGGTCGGCGTATGCTTCTTACAATCGGCTAGCAGGAGTCCAGGCCGGTGCTGCAAGTGGGGATTTCCATCACCACCTTGCAAGTGGTGGTTCAGGACTTGGCAGCCAGTCGGTGCCCTCGACTACCAGTCAATTGCTACTTCAAGCTGCTCACACGACAGCATCACTAGCAGGGCAACTTGGCTCATCAACAGCTTCACCCTTCAACCCTGGTTTTCTTTCACCGCCGGCAGTAGGGTACGACGCCGTATTCTCGCCGTTGTTCCATCATGCCAATCCGAAACCAGCACATTATAGTTCGTCTCTTCAGGCGCAACATCGTCAAGTAATTGCACAAGCGCAGGCAGCAGTTGCTTCGAAACAGTCTTCAGTGGAATCTGAACTTTCTTCTTTACGAGAAAATTATTCACATCAAACGCTAGCAGCACAAGGAACATCATTTTTCGATCAACCTACAACACCTGGCAGCACAGCAGGATTGAGTTGGCAAGGAAATACACAACTACCAAGTCCATTCGGCATACTGCCACATGAAAGTGTTGTGCCATCTTCCCCAAGTCCAGCTACAACAAAACCTTCGGCCACATATGATAATTTTAATGCCCATTTTGCTGCAGCGCAAACACTTAATAATCATCTTAACTCTCAAATTTCAAATACTGGTAAACAAACCAATAGGTCAGGGTCACCGGCGACAGCACCTAAGCAGCCAGCATCATCAACATCATCATCAACATTCTTTCAATCTCCAGCATCTTTTGGAAATCAGACTGATAATACATATAGTGCAAGCAGTGCAAAAAGTGCTCAACTCCCATCGCAGCAGGATTATGCTGGAAGTAAGTCTTATTCAAGTTCTGCAAGTTCCACTACTCATTCCCAGCAGTCGTGCATAGTGTCAACTCCATCAGTGACCTCCTCTTCTACCCCATCCAGTAAAGAATACCATACATCTAGTACCAGTAGTAGTACCAGAACATCCTCATCTATATATAACTCCCAATCTCCTAAAAATTCAAATAGTGAAAAACCTCGTTCTACCACCAGTAGTACTAGTGGATTTGTTTCTCCTACTTCAAAAGCACCCCAAGTTCAAACTAAAGCCCAGAGTAAAATATATCCAGATGTAAGTAATGATCAAAGAAAGAGTTGTGAGTCAAGTGATAAACTTCAACCTCAGTCTTCCCCAATTAGCTATTCAATTATGGATGCACCAGGCAGGTTAAGTTACAGTGCAAATAATGGAACTTCTTCTAAAACAAATAGACTTAACAGTTCTCAATATTCTTCTTCACAAGGTTCAAGCTTTAGGCACTATCAAAGTGGGAATAATGTAGAATCAGATTATCATGTAAGAGCTAAGAGTAGTTCCAGTACAGATACAGGATATTCAAGTAGCAGTTCACAAAATGGTCCAGACTGTAGTGTAGTTGTTGCAAGAAGGCAAAGTCCATCACAGGCTCCCCCTCAAACTTCTCCCATAGGCCATGGCTCTAGCCCCGCTTATCCATTGTATCATAGTCCAATGAATTCATTAAATTCACCACAACAACATGGAGACCATTACAGTAAAGTTAATAATACTGCACCAAGATCTCCATTAGATGCATCTGTATCCCGCCCTCCATCTCAGAACAGCCAAGTGGCTTATCCCTCTGTTATAACTAGAGCTTTAGGTATTGATCAAACTAAAACTTATGCCGATAGTAGGTATGAAAGAAGTCAAAGTCAGACATCTGGTCAGACTTGTTGGGAGTCAGACAGACAGACTGCTAGAAAGTATAGTAATAGTAGCAGTACCAGTAATACTAATTATAACAATAATTTATCTGAAAATAATACTCATAATGAAAAACCAGTACCTCAGCCACAACCACAACCTCAAGCTCCACCTCAAAATCCAAGTGAAAGGAATTTAAGTTTGTCTGAGAAACACCAACATTATTTTGATAGCAATAATGTAGCCTTGCAAGATCTTTCGAGCTGTCGTGGTGATCCAATGAGTATAGTAAAGAATCTGCAAAGTTTACAACAAAGTTGTCAGGTACAAGAAGTAAAATCCAATAAAACTTCAATTGCACTGTCAAACCCAGCACCTTTAAATAAATCAATTCCTCGAAGAAAAAGCACTGAAAAACCAGTGACACATTCAAATATGAATGAATTATCAAATGCGGTAATGGCTGATTATTTAGCCAATAGAATCCCTCCCCCAGCTCATAGTTCTACTAGTAATCAACAACAAAATGGATATTTTGATTTTGAAAGGTGGAATTTACCTCCTCCTCCACCAAAAATGTTTCCTGGCACTTCGGCTTTTGGTTCCCAGGCTCCCTTACATGCAACCAACTTTGCTAACCAACATCAAGCACTTGCAATGCAACATGGGCATGCACTAACCTATTTTCCACCTTTCCATCTAGGACACCATCCTGATTTCCAATCTTCTGTGGAGTTAACACCATTATCCTCGTTTAGTGAGACTCCACCTTCGGCTTCCTCATCATCATTTTCCACACCAGAAACTCGTGAAGAGGAACAGCCTAAGGTGGTAGTACCTAATATAGAGGAAGAACTTGGTTTCCTTGCAGAACAACGGGCAAATACTGCATCGACGGTAGCACCCACTTCACAGCAGCAGAACATAAACAACACTTCACAAGACGCTAATTCAAAAATTATGGAAAAAAAATTCAATGTTCCTGTCACGGGCCCCGGATCAGGTTTCATGGCTTCTTACTTGAAATTTTTACAAGGAGAGAGAGACACCTCTCCCCCGCCGGCCGGTAGGGGCGCCAGAAAATCGACTTGGTCTAGAACAAACACGAATAGCAATACTAATAATAAAACTTATACGAACGATCATACGAAAAGCCAATGCGACGCGAACCCTGCCCAAAGCGCGAACGGCGCAATGGCCCCAGCGAACGTGATAAACGCAGGCATGTCGCTGGGTAACCCGGTGATGAGTTCCGCGCCGAGCATGAGCACTGCGGGCTTGTTAGGTGCTAATCAACTGCACGGCGCGCCGTCCAATCTTCTCAGTTCCGCTAAGGGCGTCGAATTGGACGACCCTCGGTATTACAATTTGAATAAGGATAGGAAAAGGAAATACGACGGAAGCGACGAGTCGAGTTACGATGCGGACGAGGAAGCGAGAAGATTGAACAAGCCAGTGCTGAACGTGCCCAGTACGCCGCTAAACGACAAGGGCAAGAAAGGGCGCTCGACTGGCATGAGTAAGCCGACGCCTTCTGCGGCGGTGGCGCCCCAGCCGGCCGCACCCAAGAAGCCACGGCCGCCCGCTCCGCCGCCCGTGGCGCCGCTGCAGGCCCCGCAACAACAGTACTATTACCAACACCAGCCCGAGGAAGGTGCGTTCAATTTATTAGATTTCCATTTGAGAAGTAGGGCGCGATGGTGAAGAGCTAGCCCTGAAGCTTGTATGACAGGAGCAAGCTAATGCCGCTCCGGCGGCTTATCGTGAAACCTTGTTACATTTTAACTGTGATATGTAAATTTTTATTAGATGAAATCTATAATAATTATCCACTGTAAATAATTTCTATGAAGAAAATGTGATGTACCTATCTTAGTAGAGATTGATATTTTTAGGGTTAGTCTGTAACAAGATTTCACTGTCTTTGTTGTTAATGACACATTAGTGCCATTTTATTGTAAATTGTAGATTTTGTGACTCTTGTCATACTCGCTACTGAAGGGGTGCTACCATTAATAATTCCAAAATGTGGTATATTTTTTTATGGAATTAATACCAGTGGGTGTCTGTTGTATATATAATGTATTGTATTTTACAGTATTTGAATTTAGTTGGTACTTACAATAGTGTATTCATATATTTTGCTGTTAGCTGAAAGTGATTTTATATTATAAGGAGGAAATGAATTGCATAATAATACATTGACAGCTAAGTTAGTGTGAGATAATGTGTTAGAGAAGGCAATGTCCTGAAAATAAGTTTTGTATTTCTATTTAATTGTTATTTGTTTATGCACAATTCTCAATATTCTATGTAAATACTTTTGTATCATAGATAAAAAACATAAAATAAACGCGAGTATATTACTGATAATGTGTTAAATAATTTTAGTTTGTAATTATTCCTGGTAGCACCCCTCACTTCGCCAAAATAGGGATAACATGTCCATTGTAATATTTGTTAAACTTAGCGCTATTGCTATTTTATTATATTACTAAAAGATAAGACGATACACTTGTACATGTTATCGCGACGATGAATACGTTCATCTATTGGCTGTCCTCTCCCGAACCCTCCCACCTTTGAATCCCAGTTTGCTTATTTATTACTAGTCCTCCAAATATTTAAGTCAGGAGATACAAGTATAAGGTAATGCTGGCTACATAAATATGATTATTTATTTTATTATTCGAAAGTGAAATTGATATTGCCCTTGCAATATTTTAGCTCCCCCTCATGGAGGCTTGGGATACGGACTTTATGGAGCGACAGACAACGATGCCAATTCAAACAGGAAATTGCATCATATTAAATCACACCAACAAATTTCTAGTACAGGACAGATCGACAACACTAGGCCCGTCGAGGAAATGCCTTATCAGGTACATACATTTACTTATTCAAATCTTTTGGTGTATACCAATGTCTCTAATTTTCTTTTTTCCAATTGTAGTCTGGAGAGTTTGTAGCAATTAAAACCGAGTTAAATGAAATGTGGCCAGCAATATGGAGAGTGGACGGCAAAGCCTTACTACAGAAGTATGAGCCGTTTGAAGAGAACGGAAAAGTCCTGTACAGAAATATATCAACGGTAATTA
Organism: Megathymus violae; assembly: GCA_003671415.1. Classification (NCBI taxonomy): domain Eukaryota; kingdom Metazoa; phylum Arthropoda; class Insecta; order Lepidoptera; family Hesperiidae; genus Megathymus; species Megathymus violae. The sequence continues at coordinate 4,895,969 of PDGT01000010.1, forward strand.
CTTGCAAACATTTATTAATCCATATACTAATTCTCTGACATTTGCTTCTCTGCATAGAGAAATTGTAATCTGAACGTGGTTTGCTTTTACTCGATAATTTCACCAAAAGTTTGGATGTTTTACAATTTTCAGTATGCAGCATGGAATCCAGAAAATAGAAAACTTTATACTCAAGTTCCAGTTAAAGTTCGGTCACATTCGCATTTGGAAACAACAGTAGAGTTAATACGAAGTGAACTACCCCTTGACGATTGTAATTTTATTGAGAAGAGAATGCTAGAAACACAAATGTATCAAGAAAATTTTGAAGTTTATATACAGACGTTAATATCTCACGCGTTGGATCCTAATTTTCTAACAGAAATCTTTCAAGAGCAAGGTAATTTAATTTAAATTTAAGCCTTTTTTAATCGTCTGCTTTAATTTTTTTTATATATTGCCGTAAATCGATTTTTTTGTTACTGACCAGCAAGCACCTGACATTAAATCGACCGTGATTAATGATGAATCGATAAACCCGCTCATTGATTATTTATTTTGTTCTGATTTCCAAAAATATCTAAACACCACATTGATATTTTAACATACTTCGAAACTATTATGATTATTCTCAATGTCATCTAATGTGTGCGTCTAAGTTACATCGAATATTTTTCAATTTTTATATCCTTTGCCATCATTTGTTAAAGTAAATACCACGATGCGGTTCAAATTTAACCGATAAGGTGGATTTTATTTTACAGATGACTACTTCCTATCGAACGTGAAGACAGTCGACGAAGTGACAGAGACAATGCGCGGGAAGGTGTCTGGGGGTGCGAGTGCGGGGGCGGGGGCGCGCGCACTCGACATGGCGCTGGGGGCGTGGCCCGGGCTTAGCGTAGCGAGCGGCGCGGGCTCGTGTCGAGCTTGTGCTCGCCCCGCCGTAGCCCGTCTACTGCTCTATGGGCAGCCGTACAACCCCGCCACGCTAGAACCCGTGCAACCTGAAGCGAGGCTTGCTTATGAAAAGGTAATTCTACTGTTCAGTAATATGATTACAAACATTATATATTTTTATTGAAAGGTATACTCTCAATTTTTGTTTTTTACCCATATTTAAAACCAATTACATGGCTCGTGGTCACGGCGACAAACAATGAAATTTAAATAATTACAAACCTTTAAGTAAGTGTTTATAGACTGGCGGCTCATGTCCAACGTTAGTAATGAACCGAGTGCTTAATACTGACGCGGTGTTTTTTGTATGTTGCTTGAACTGCTTGCTAATGGCAAAATGTCTTGAGCTCTTCCATACTCATCATATATAATCATATACATATAATCATCATATATAATCTGCCCTATGCTCACATTGTGCCAACAGAATCGAATAGTGCCTGGAGGTCACATTTATTCATCAAACTTTGTCGATTGCTAGGCTCCATCTCGCAAATATCAATACTGTAATAATTTCTTTTAGTCTATAACGAATAACGTACATGAACCTATGAACATATGTTACACAAAACGCATCACTTGTACGATCCGCCCAAGAAATAATGTGAGGCTCGCTGGTTTTAATGGTTCTAAACTATATGCCCATAAACAGTAGTAAGTGCTTCCTGTAACTGTGAGTTAAAAAAACCTCCTTGGGAGTTTCTTGCCACTTCTTCCGGGCCACTCATGGTAGGTATTTGTTTGACTTTCGAAAAGTTTTTGTAAAAACCAACTTCGAACAAAATTTCCTTTCATTATTTAATGTTTAATTTCCAGGAGTTCCTCGTTTGCACGACGTGCTGCAGCCGAGTGCAATTATACTCGAGGATATCGCATCAGAAGTACCTGATGTTCGCGGAGTGCAGCAAACGCGTTGCCGAGAAACGAATGCAAAATCCCAGCCACGACACCACCACCATCCTCAATGAACTTCTTGCTGATGAGATGTGGTTGTCTCAGGTAAAAGGAACAACATGGACTATTGAAAATAATACGACTAAATCGGATTCGCGTGTGTAGGATTTATTATCTACCATATAGCCAGAATAGTTTTTAATTTTCCATGGAAGTTTAGCACTTAAAATTTTCGTTCGAGCTTAGCGTTTCATGTAAACTATTTATATATTTATTTATATGCCACAGTACACACAATACAATTTGAAATACACAATTCTGTATGAACAATAGACTAGCGGGATGCCAATTACAGGCGTGAATAGTATAAGTGTAATAGCTAAATTAATAATTTACTTAAAGCTAATTGAAACTGGTTGTTACAATTTCGATCAGTGAGCATTGTACAAATGTGGTCTAATTTGAAGATACAGTGTAATTTGAATTGTAACTGAAAACCTGTCACGATTCGTACTACTGGAATGTACAACTATGAACGACCTCCGTCGGATAAAGGGGAGGTATTATACATTTTTGACCAATTATTCATTTTAACATTCTAAAAAAATTGTAGATTTCATTACAATATGTGTGTATCTACCAATATAGTATATAATTAGTTACACGTAATATGCAATAGAATTATATTTATTTAAAATCTTTTTTATACACTATGAAATTCAATTTACTTCATAGTTGCAGCAATATATTTATTCACGGAGAATTCTTCGAGTATAGGACTTCTCCTTTCTATTGAATCTGGTCGGAGTCAAAATCGTGATTAACAAATGGAAACCTGTGATTTCAGTTATTCCGCGACGTACGGCATTCGTGGGCAGAGGCAGAGGCGTGGGAGCGCAAGATGCGACACGCCATGTCACGGCAGATGATATAACGTTTGTAGCGCGTTTGGCATTCGGCCGCTCCAGTGTTTCCAGATCGCGGTACCGAAATAACATTATTGCCAACCGAAAAATACGATACTTAACATATTGAAAACATATTTGTGTCAAATATAATACATAATTTGTTCAGTATAGAAGGATAGGTAAGTACTCCTAATTGTAATTGTTTATTTAATCTTTTATGAATCAATCAGCCTAAAAAATATGTGTGTACCTGAAGCCGGAATCCGTGTGGCTGATATAAATACGAAAGCATTTTACGATCTTCTTGTACATGAGTTATTGTGAATTTAATATAAAAAAATAAATAATGTATAACACTACAAAACTGACACGATGAACTGTGAAAATTATATTTATGAATATAAATGGACGTGTAAGACAGAACTATATGGTTTGTACCATAACTGAGTTATCAAGATAAAAGATCCCGAATGATAATAAATGTTTAGTTACAGTGAATCTGGAAGCACTGATGCGCGACGATTGACATTAGCAATTCAGATATTATCATTTTGCGTCTCTGAACATTACAGTATGCCCAAGTGGCGCAGCTATTTGTGCATCATTGTAAAGTTTGCTCAGGACACAATACTGTCATGTTCTAGTTGGAAGGTTGTATTCCTGATGCCAAGAAAAAGTGCACGTGAGTCGTGTAATCTCAGTCTCCATTTAACACGTCTGATCGGCTTCAAAAAGGCTTGCAATTGAGGTTGATCATAGATGTTAATAAGCAAAACCATGTTGTTGTAACCTTCTACAGTTTGCCTAAGATTTCATCGTATGGTGTGGTCCACGCGTAATAATTTCATCTTATAGTTGCAAGGGATATTGAAGCAACAGTTCAGTTCCAAATGTAATGCTTTTTGTAAATCAACGCTCTTTACCATCTAAGGTCACATCGCCAATTACCATCGGGTGGAGTTATAGTGAAGCATTGACTTATAATAGGTAAAAAAATTTTTAGTGTTCAATCTCAATCTTTAGTTGATACATTTGTGACTGACTATCATCCTATTGGAGATTAAATATACGGTGTACATAATATAGGTGTAATGTGCCCTAATCTCTGGCTTTCTAAATACACGTAATTAACTACTTCGATCAAGACGTGTCACGTGACGTTAAGGTCAGTTCAGCTCTTGTCAGAGACGCACAGATATGTCGGTACAGCTCGACTCTGTTCGCCTTCCTGTCCAGCGAGTGCTTTATGTATTCGAATGTTAGTATTTTAGCACTATATTATTATTATGATTCTAGCATTTAATTTACTACGGTTTAAAATTGACGGGATCTAAATGTAAGTTAGCGCAAGCATCACGTATTATTAATTCCCTCGTTCATATCGAATTTTATTCGGCTGTTACTTAGTATCAGTTGTTGCTATTGTGTTATTATTTTATGTTAAAGCTTATGGTGCCATTATTGCTTGCTTATGCAAAATTCATAACGTCGGTTCATTTGTTCGGTATGAGCAATTTTTCTATAACTCAACGTGTACAACATGGTGCGATCTATTGGTTTTACTTGGCTCCCTTATCGGAGCTACATTATATAGCAATAACAGCTAAAAACTTCATTAGTACAAAACATTTGAAAGTCCCAAATGTATGGTTCACCTTCCACATGGTAAAGTAAATTGTGCCTTAATTGATATGATGTGTTCTGTTTAAAGTCGTTAAGTGAAAAAATAGCCTATAAATTATAAATGATTCAAGTTACCAATCACATAATGGCATTATTTTAGTATTGAAAAATATTAAATAAATTTTATTTTTTCATTACTTAATCAGTTATCCAATTTCGTTAAACGATAGCACACAATATTAGCACTTAGGAATACAAACTCTGACTCTGTGGCGTACGTGCATGTGACAGGCCACTAAAGATTATTTAGATATAAAATTGCAATAGTATATTATAGTATTGTAATGCCTAAAACCAATGATAAATATTATTGAAATTTCTTGAGACATTTTAATAATTTTAAAGTATACCAACTGCATGGCTATTGCGAAATCAAACACGTTTTTATGATAATGACAGAGTGAAGCCACTAGATCCGCTGTAATTTTACCAGTAATGTAGATAACACATTATTATCGTATAAAATTATATTGGGATGGATATTATAAATAATAGAAACTGCAAGCACAGCCGGTCCTACAGAACTTGTTTCTACTTAAGTGTATTTTACTATGTACCTCTACAAGTTATGCAAACGCACATTTCTGTTAGCGATATTCATACTCTAAAGAATAAATTTATATTATTAGTGTGTGACCAATATTTGGTCGAACGAACTGTGAATATATATGACGTGTTATAAGTTATGAATCTTGAAATGTCAGGCCTATTGCGTATTCTCAGTGTATAAAGTTGGGCCTTCAGATATTCTTACGATCTATAAGAATTTGAAATAACATTGCATACCACATAAATATACTCTAGTTTTTGTTTATTGTAAATAATGTTTCTTGTTTTTTATTCGTGCAATGCTGTCTGGGAACAATATTGGGCAAAGGAAAATAATGTGATTATAGAAGATGTAATAAACGATAGAATTAAAATTTCTTGTGTGGGGTTGTACTAGGGACTGTTATGGCGAAAATGTTTTAGTAAATTGTAAGTATCTTCATCCGAATGTGTATATTCAGTGATTAAATTGAATTCATTTTGAAATGATATTATACATAAATTAATTTTATTTATACTTTCTAGAGATATAATACATATGTATATTTATTTTTCAATCTCACTCATTCTTAATAAAAGTTATCTTCAAAATATATTGGTAAATCGTAAGTTGGAGATCTCATTTACGTCATATAATTTATATTATTATTATTATGTATATGTACAAAAGTAATAAGTACTCATCAGTACTTTTTCATAAATGTAGTGTCCTCGGTCAAGAATGCTGTGTACACAGAAATGAGTATCTACAGCATTATATAAAAATCTATTAATGGTGATAAATAACCGAAGTGGTACTGTCGCTAGAATTCTTTGAATTTCGCGTAGAACACAAATATGTACGATCGTGTGGATTATGTGGTAGTGTCTCTGGCGGCTAATGGGTCTCGGGCTCGATTCCCGGCCGAAGCAGAAATTTGACAGATAAAATTCGTTCTGTGGTCTTGGGTATTTCTGATGTACACAAATGAGTACCTTTCCCCCCTATTTACACTGAAGATAGGTTTCTGACGAAACCGTCTAAATAGGACCTCCGATTTTGCTATGTCAAACCGTGAATTGTACTCTTACTTATTGGTTAGTTTCAAATAACCAGAATGACATACACCGGAACATTGTACTAATAGTGTTAATGTATTGTAGGAATTTGGTAATAGCACCATCGTTATATTTTCAAGTTGGATTATAAATATATTAATTCTGTTGATAAAGCGTTTATCAGTTTTAGTCGCCTCTTGATACAATTATGTTAATTCATGTGTTAATAAGTAAACAAAAAACAAAATTGTACCTAAACCATACCTACCTTTTGTAGTCCTGGATAACAACAAGCACGGCCCGTATGTAGTTAAATGTGATGAAATTATGAGTGACGTCATACACATATTTTTTGTTTCGTCAATGCAGTTAATTAATATTTAATAGCTAACGTTCAATTCATGGCTAGCGCATAACCACACTGAAATCTTTTGCATATCTACGATCAATGGATTTATGGTAAAATGCGCTTTCGATCGAGTGATTGCCAAAGTCAATAATTCCATGAAGCATATATTAAAACTGGCGTCACACTTCAAGTTTTTAACCTATTTTTTAAAAACCAGACATCAGATTGTTAACTAATGTAAAACGCAAATTATTGAGCTCGCTTTGGAAACGATTGGATTAGTATTTTGTTACGTTGAGAATATTTAATAAATATACAATGACCGTGGACACAACAATTTTATTGAAGTGCTTCAACCTATTCATTACATAGACGTCTTTTGGTTCATAAAAACTCAATAAATTCGGAGACAGAACTATAAGACACGCCGTATTATTTTATTTTGGGACGACCTCAAACTTTAAGTGTATCTAACACGCAAATAAGTTTTTGTCAAGTAGTGTGAAAGTTGATCTATGCTCTTAATGTACGTATGTAAAAACAGACTACAAGCAGACAAATTTATTTATATATTATAAAAATGTTTCAAAACTTCTGCCACACGCTACTTCAAGTCAAATACATGACTAGAACTGCCGGAATAGGATACGAAACTTCTTACTGATTCTATACTCATAATCCGCACACCCTATACTTCGAAATTTACATTCTGACATGAATAATATATAATAATAATTTGGTTCTTAAAGTGATAGATGGCGTAAATCTTCCGATATAAACTCTGGATAATTTACTTCACTATTTTATTATTACACGATAATGAATTTTCTGTCTCAATTTTTTGGAAAACGCCATTCAATATAAATGCTTCATACACGAAGATAATACTTATTTTTAACCATAAATCCACATTCCTGATGAGGCCTTTGCAAACTTTAATTTCCTGGAGTGATCTGTAGATTAAGTTATTGCCTATTATTTATAATGAACAAAATGTGGCGATATTATATTTGTACGCTAAGATAAGTACATTATTATAGAAAATATTTTGTATAATTGCATTGGGTTGTATAGGTTATAATGAAACAATATTGATAGTTACTAGTTATAGTGAATAGCTAGTAGCATTGTAAAAATCATAGTTCTGTCTAGTAAAGTTAAGAAGAACTATATTTATTTTGTTCAATTCGGACGACCTACGCAGATTTGTTTGGACATAATTTCTTATTAAACGACATTATAATTAATGGTTATTTTATTTCGTTATTATGATACTTATCTCCTTTCGATTCATAAACACAAGAAATAATTTAAGTGAAGCCCATAAAACTCCAATTTTTCATAACATCAATCATTGTAATAGCGCAGCATCTTGAGAAAAAAATACCTACGCATCGAATATTCGATGTGGTTTTTACCATGGAACATAGTGATTATTACGACGATAATTATTTTAATAACCTCTTTGATTTTTTTATACGCTTTATATTAGCTTGACTTGTATGAATGTAACGGAATCTTTGAATTACATTTTCATCAATTTCAAAATGCTTAAATCGTTTAAAATTTTGCATACATACAGAGAACCGATGACAATACAATAATTTCATACTTAAAGTATGTTTTGCTCATTAATCCTTCACAAAAAAATTGTCATAAGTTATAATAGGCAGTGCTGCCAATAAAAAAATTCTCGACTCCCCGTGTCCCGTCAGTGAATTCCCCGAAATTCCCCGCTTCTTTTTTATTCATACCCCACAATTTCCCCGAAATACTTCTAAAACTATTATCAAATACTTATAAAAATATTAACTCTTACATCTATACTATTCAAAACAAATTATCGAATTTGGCGGAAGTAACTATAGAATCTCTAACAACACGTCGTCATATTTTAATGCTGAATACTGAACATGCATCTCACCAGTTGTTTAACAGTAACTGTACTTTTTAACCACTTTTCCATAATTTTATTGAAAATTTTCACAGTACGCGCCAATTCGATAATAAATCGAATCCAATAAGAAATCGACAACCATAATCAATGAATTAATTATGATGTAGAAATGGATGCGCTCAGAAATACAAAATCGTATTTATATGATAGTTGAGCAGGCATTTGAGTAGTGTTGCCATTTATAATTATGTTAATAGTGTCGAGTTGTATCTACCCAGTCCGAACATGATGTTTTAATTGTATTACCCAACATAAAATAGTCCAAAGAAAAAATTGGTCGGAATTCCCCGATTTTTGTCATTCCCCGCAAATTGGGGATTTTCCTGCAATTGACAGTACTGGTTTTAGGTTATGTAATGGCTGAAAAGTGACCCATTGTAAACATTGTCGGGTATTCTTTAGTAATAACCTAATAACTTCTCTGTAAAGAACATAGTTTTTACACACTTTATATTAGCTTGATGAAAAAGCATGAGGTGCTTTCAACAACTGATATCTAGAACCTCTGGAAAAAAAAGGTTCTGGATTTGAAAGCACCTCACGTCTTTTTTATGTTAAAGCTAACCTTTCTGTTAGTTACTTTATCTTATTTTGAATATGTTCAAAAAATTATGGTATATAGAATTAAAGGAAATTCCCTGCCTCTTTTTCTTTCTCTAGATCACAAACTGTATATTTTAACATTATTTTCAATTTTTTAGTTAATTCGCTACTGTAATTTATTAAGAATGACACATATTAAGTCACGGCGGGCAGCAGTGGTTTATTCAGCTCCAACTCCCTCATTGCCTACAATAATTGCTATTATGTATTTTGAAATTATGTATTTTTTGACCGAGGCACCGAAAAAAGTAGGTATTTATCCAATATGCTTCAAACAAATAGATACTGAGCAGAAGTTCTTTTGGGTTCAAAATCTGCGCAAATCCATCCATTATGTACTGTAACAATTGTTCGGTACGAAGGCGTGTCGAAAATTTCGACAGGTGGTCGACCTGCGACTTCCACTATACCGCGCACATATTATGTTAACATTTTACGTAACTAATTCGCAATTAATTTACAGTAGCTCATCTTATATTTTTACAACTAATGGAAGTAGCAAGAATACCAGGTTTAAGCTTTATTAAATTTTAATCGATGTGTACAGTACAGACTTACTACACTTAGTGAACAAAAATCTCAAATAATGAAGAGCTGGTCGAGAGTTCTGAGGCGAAGACGTGGGTTACTTGTTCATTAGTCACATCTCATACTGAGAGATTACAAATAATTTATGTGAGAGTACAAATGTGACGATCACAAATTTGCATTCAAATAAATTTAATTGACCGTTGTTATAAGGAACTAATGCAACTGATAAAATTACAAGTACGCACGATTTTTATAAATTAAAGGTGCGCGCAGGAATCTAACCCAGGCCCACAGAACATGATGTCGATGTTCAAATAATTCTGTCAAGTCTTGATTAAAATATAATTACTTGTTATATACATATGTATAACGTTTTATTTTCGAAAAAAGAATTGCAGATACATATACATTTTATCTACTCTAAGATATGCTCAACTTTTTTTTTAAACATACATACGCAATGCTCCAACTTTGACTTGGCAATGAGATGGCTAATGTAATAATTTAGCGAACTTTCAGCTCACATAATCTAACGTAGGCAAGTATTATTTAATTATTTATAAAAATTTCAAGTGAGTAACAGAATTTCGGCCTTCAAAACATTCCATTGTTATTCATACTGATTCAACTCAAGTGACGTCGTTTTACTGTTTACATGTTCACCGCGACTATATCAGCCTACATGTTACCTGTTAGGTAGTATAGATTTCTTAATATATTTAGTGTTATAATGTCTCTTTTCCCTGATTATAGAAAAAAAATACTGTTAACAATTTAGTCCATAACTAATCGCCGTCTGTATGTATCTTAAAATTTATATCTGATCAAGATTTAGTCATATTACTTGTTTAAATACTGGTATCAATTTATTGAAATATATATGTATGTCTGGCAAATTTCTGAGATTAATGCATAAAATATTTTTTTGCTGCACGACAGTCAGGATCTGGGTTACTTTTGAAAGCCGCCATTGGTTCAACCTAAGGCATTTTTAGCATTAAGTTTGTTTTCTTTGTCACTGTAATAAGACAAACCCTGTAACTTTGGTTTTGTTAAACAGAATAAGCTTACATATACCCTAATACTCATACATCTTAAGAATCCAAAATTTCTTCAATATTAAGGTTTGCACAGTAATTTTAACTTGAATGTCGACTAGTACAAAATCTTGTGAATTTACGCTTTTTGAAATATCAATTAACTACATTCGGTAACTGTTATTTTCTTTATTTTTATTTTACTGACAATGGTCATACGAGTCAAGGTAGTAACATTCTCTAGCAACATTCAGAAAAAAACATCGTTTTCTCACTGATCACTTACAAAAAATATATATTAATACAATTGTAAAATATCGATAATGGTTTCTAACCCTGTAAAATTTATCAAAATTGTTAAATACTATGTACCTTAAAAGGTTTTCGGTTTATATCAATGAAAACAAGGTAGTGAATATAAAAAACATGCTTTTTTATCAGAATGAAGGGAAAAAGGCAAAATTATAAAACCGAAACCAACCAAGTCTTTCCGTTTTCATTTATATTTATTGCTGACGTAGCATACTTATTTGTTTCTGACGTTAAGTTACATATGTATTTATTCCTGAAATCCTATATTTAACAATGCGGCATCTAACGAATTTCCAAGAATCCGAAAATAACGGGTCAATGGCTTTGATTTCCTGAACATCAACTGCATTATTCTATAGGGAAGACATGGCTAAGTTCATGAAAAAGTAGCAGACAATGAATTCACTCCGAAACATAAATGCTTAAAATATTTTGCCACCAACACAATTCTTCCTATCCTCCGAGTACTAATATTTAAAATTAAAACTCCAGAATTATCATAGAATACTTTTATTTGCTTGCACACAGCCTCTATTGAGAATAATGTAAAGAAAATAATAGAAGTCTGGTCAAATAACTCGTTATTTTAACAGCAACAGAAATAGAGATAACTTGAAACATTATCTTGTTGTCTTTAATGATATTAAAAATCGAATGGAATATTTTAAAAAGATTACATTTATTTATAATTAGAAAAATATAAATAAATTTTAGTCATCAATTTATCAGAATAGCAGGAATAAAAATTGTTATTTAAAAGCATATTAAATGTTACGGTTAAACGAAAACAATTTAATAGAATATCTTAACACATGTAATTACGAATTTAAACCAACAGTATTAAAAATACAAAGATAAGTGATTGGGGTGAGGTCCCAGTAGTGTGCATAACTCCTGTACTTTACTTATCACGTAGACGAACGACGGGCCGTTTGTCACTTGGGTGATGTAGCCTATACAAGGATCTAGAATTAAGTAACTTACAATAATTGCATATCATATATCATACATCTAAATTCAAGTAACTTATTTTTTCTTCAGTTTCATGTTTTACAATTTTACTTTTTTTTTAGGTTTTTTATTTATTTATTTGTAGTTTTACCATAATCTCTTGTTTCCACAGCGCGTTGTTGCCGGTGAAATTTGCCTTCCACGAATGATTTTAAGTCTGTTATCAAATTTATAGTGCGATGTCACTGGTGTATTACTTTATGCCTAATGTAAATCATTCGACATTTTCTTGTTTACGAGTATATTGCTGGGGTCGAGGTAAACGTCCACCGCGCGGCCCCCCACGAGGACCTCCCCTACCACGGCTCTTAAAGCCGCCTTGGTAGCTCTGATTGTTGTCATTGTACCTGTCGCGTCCTCCGTTCTCATTTTGTTGATGAGTGTCTCCAGCATCGCCGTTACCATAATAACCTTCATTGTTGCCTCTATTATGATAGTTATCCTTGCCGTGTTTATTTTGGTAGTTATCATTGTACTGCCTGTTCTGGTAGCCCTCCTTGTTACCCCTGTTTTGATATTCACCGCTGTGTCTGTGGTAGCCGCCATCATTGTTTTGCCTGTTCTGATAGGAGCCACGACCGCGATATCCATTCGATGGCCCCCTGGAACGTCCGTAGCGTCTTTGTCCGTATCTGTTCTGGCCGTCTCCGTGGCCTTGAGTTCTACGTTCACCGGCATCGTCACGTTCAGGACTTCGGCTCTCCTGCCAATCATCATTTTTATCTTCAACGGGTGCGTTCACCACTGGTTCTTCGGTTGGAATTGGCTGTTGCTCGATGATAATGTTCTGGGGGTGTGGTTGGGGAACATGTTGCATCGCAGGTATTGGGGGTGCTTGCGCACCCGGGTGGGGTGCTTGGGCGCCCGGGTGAGGAGCTTGCGGGTGCGGCACGAGCGGCGCCGGTATCGGCACCGCAGCGTAGGCGGGGTGATCTGGATGCGGAGGGAAATGCGGTTGCGGGGGTAGAGGAATCGTTCCAGGTTCAGGCACGCGACCTCCCGGAAGTTGCACAAAGTGCTGATTAGTAAATGTCTGGGTCGGAATTGGCGCCGGCGGCGATGGCTGATTCATCATTGGAGGAGGCTGCGGTGTGCCAACTGGGCTGTCGATTTCAGATTCTTGTAAGAAGAAAAAGTTTTGTGAACCAATGACTTCCGAGATTGGTCTTTGTTGTGGATATTGTTGGGAAAAGTATGCATTTTCGACCTCCTGCAATGTGATTGGGGAAAGTGGAAGAAGAGGATAAGCAGGTGCAGGAACCACAGCAGGTGCAGGAGGAGCAGGAAGGGCTACAGGTGCCACATATACAGGGGTAGGTTCAACTTCGTTCAACTCTGGAGTGATATCTTGGGATTCTTCCTCTGCAAGTACACATTCTTCATTTTCAGGAACAACATTTTCAGCAGATTTATCAAAGTATGCACATTCATGGACTGCACAAATAATTTCCTTGATGTGAGCATAAGTTGTTCCTAAAATCTCTTTAGGCTTTCCTTCAATAATGGCATACAAATGTTCTGCTGCTTTAGTTGTATATGTGTGAAATCCTGGCTGCCCTTCCTCATTTAACTCATGTTTTGGAGTCACTTCTGGATATCTGTAATACAAATAATCTTTATTACAATAAAATGATTTCAAGTATTCAGTTATATCTAAATTTGAATTGCTTGTTGTCAAGGGTAAATCTTATTCTGGGGTACACCCCTCAATGGTAACCACCACGAAATAAGACAATATTTGTTTAAATTTCCATTGATTTGTTATATGTATTTATAATAAAATTAAAATATTAGGTTTTTTCTACCTTTATCAAACTACTTTCAACATTGAGGTAGTGTCACATAAACTTTTCCCAAAAATCACAACAAGGTATGGGTTCACTAGTAATAAATAGTGAATGTAAATTTAAAAGATTTTTCATTAAACAAGAATGGGCTATAAGTTTTTTGATTATAACAATATTATATGTTATTCGTAATGTGTATATATATGGCAATTGATAAATGAGTAGATGGGCCATCTGATGGTAAATAGTCACTGCTGGTTATGCAAGCCCATTACACCAATGGAAACAAATAAATTGCAAAAAGCTAAGATGGATGTGGGACTCACAATTTTTACAGGCTCTGAGACATTGCAACCTAGAACCCAGAATCATTTTACAATTGATTCTATGAGGGTGGTACATAGCTAGGCAAGTAAAAATCCCCAAAGCCATGCATAGGTACAATCGGGACTAAAATGGATGATACAGAGCCCAGTAACCTCCAACAAGAAAGACTATTCACTATAGCATTTTCTGTTATTCAGCAGAATGCACCAAGAGTGGGAGAAGTTAGTTGGAACTCAGGTGAGTGGAGCCATAACAAGCCTGAAATTTTAGGCATTAGGTAATACAGCCCTGAGTTCACACCAACATCAGCTGCTTATATGGCATTCTGTGAGAGTAGATAATGGTGCCAGATATTTTGTTTTAGATATTCCTGGGTTTTATACTACTGAGCTTAATCCAATTGGTATAATGAATAATTGGTATAATTAATTACTTGCATGATTAAAACATTCCTTTTAATATAAATTAAGAAATGCAATGCTGCAGGCTCAGTTAACAAGTGGACCTCATGCTTTCTTTGTGACCAGTCTGCATTGGTAGCATCATTAGTGTTTATTGAATATGAATGTGCATTAGTGGAGGTGACCACCATCCACTTCTATGATCACATAACAACTAGCTACATATTTGTTGCACAATAGCCCAATGATACACTTGCTGTAAAGCACGCATATATATCAATAACAAAAATATGTATGTTGGATACTCACAGATCATCTAAGATTCTCAGATCATCTACTGTCAATTTAGCGGCACCATTGGTACCATTTAGAAAATCCTCTCTTGCTTCAGTATTGCCCATTTGCATTAATACATCCATGATGAGAAGTACTTCTCGAATCTTACTGGTATCAGCAGCATAGCGCATCCAAGCTTCCTGATTAAAAGAAACAACAAAATGAAATATATTACATTCATGAAGTTCACACAACTTAATATTTCTGAATATATAAATTTGATATCTGGTCTATTGCAACTCCACACTAGTGTGACTAGTTTAAAACCCTGATAGATATCTAAAATGTTCAATCATATAGTTTCTAGATTGTTGTTGTGGATTGCATAAAAGATTGCTTGATAATTTTTTGTTGTTATTGTGCAAGTTGCAACATATTGTTCAACAACCATTGCAAACTATGCACAGTTATATTCAACCTTTAAAATATAGCTGTGCAGCTATATAAGATATGTACATAACAACTACTTATGAATATTAAATTTTTGAAGCATGTTGCTTAATAACAGAGATGCCAAGTTTTGAAGAAGTCTTGCCCAAATCTAGAAAAATTATATTGAGGTTGTTATTAAATAGCATTCAATAAGGTACTATCAGCAATATAATGTTTTTACTATACTTTTAAATCTCTTAACATGCATGGCTCAACATGCCCATAGACCAATTATGAATATATATATAGTATGTATGTATTACAATACATAAATGTATTATAACTGAGCATAATTTGCAATGGCCAATGAACAATAGGTTGCAACTTAACAATAACAATAAAAAATTATCAAGCAATTTTTTATCATTTAGCCATCCACATTTTTTAACATTCAGTAGATTTTATAAATAGGTATAAAATTATGTGTATGCCATGTACCGACACATAAGAAAATGTATTTCATACCTTCTTTGCCTGCTTTTTAGCTTCACGTTCAGCGGAAACAGCAATGGATGATACTTGCTTGGATAGCTCCCTTGCAAACTCAAGAGTTTGAGCCACCTCATCATATTTAGCAACAGCAACTTTTTGATCACTGTTAAGCTCCTTCCCTGCCTTTTGCAAGTCACGATAAGATGTTAACTTGCTCTGAAATTAAAATTTTTAATGTTGTGTTATTCAGTCATAATATTGATCAAAAACAAAAGATCAATTTATTTACAAAGTTACACTCCATTTGAGTTTAATAACAAATATTTATTCTGAATCTTGAATACTGGGATAGAATTTTACCAAAAATTTGGCCCAAGTTCTTGTCTTGCATCAGTAGAGGGGGCAATATTCTATCCGTGAAGAAACAATGAATGAACAAAATTATGAATTATTTATTTTTATTCAATTATTCAAGTCTGACTTCTCTCACTGTCATGACTAATAAGAAAATTAATATTGTTTTTTTTTTTAATTTGGATTACTCAAAATGTACATTTGAACGCCTATTATTTAGATCCATAATATCATGTAAAAAAAAAGAAGTGTGAAAGAAATAGTGTTTTATTGTATGAAACTGGTAACACATTAAGTTGGAATATGGTTTCCACAACACATTTACCAAACATAAGATACATAGACAATTATTGTCAATTATCCTATCAAGAGATATTTCTTGACACCATGTTTACACATAATCTCAATCCACAAAACTAGTAAGAAATTGATAACAATAATTATAATTAAATCAATATTTTTTAGTTATTCACTAAGAAACAAAAGTATAAATTTTATTTAATAATGTCTAAGTCACAAATTTAGAACGCATTGATACAGATACAAATTACTTAAAACTATTGAAAAAATATACAATTAATATCTAAAAGTATGTAACTTACTAAACTATATTCAGTTATAGGGAAATGAATTAATACTTATTGCTAAGATATATGATGTTTTTTTCTGCTATTAATTTGGTTCTTTAATTAAGATACTTACTGGGCATAATGGATAAATATGCAGCATAGTACCCCTTTGGTTGAAGACATATTTATAACTTAAATAATACTATTGATAAAAGTAAACCTTTCCTGCATGTATTATAATTTATATTTCACATCTACTTGGGTAAACAATGACTCATTCCATTTCCTCATCACAAGTGACCATAAATTATTACAAATGTGAAGATAATATCCAAGCCACATTAACAATCCATACTCAGAACCCAGTCTAATCTTAATTACTCATGGATTCACTGATAAAATTTATACTGATAACAATCAACAAACGAAAATTTGCATGTAAACAATGACGCCTAATGGGCTAGAAAACATGGGTGAACACTGTATAAAACTATTAATATGCATGAAAATTTATTAATCATGCTTATTCATAATGATGTATAGATGTTCCAGTATTTCAATAACCCGATTTCTCAAAATTTATTTCTAAGAATAGTACATTAGTTGGTTGAAATAGTTCTTGGAACATTACAAACAAAAATAAACCATCTGCAAATTGTTAGCAGTTTCAATTACTAAACATTAAAAACTCGCAAAAACACTGAGCAATTGACAAAAGTAAAAGCATTCAAGAAAATTTACTAGACTGATTCGGGCGTCACGGCTCAGCAGCAACATCAGTGAACGAGCACATGTATAAAAATGGCGTCAACGAATAAGCGCAACTTTATTTACATACAACAATGGTACAAACGTATCGATTTAGATATACATCGAACATTAAGGTAAAACTTAAAAAGTGATAACTTGTAACAAATTTGAAAAGCATAAAAACTAACTAAAACTAAAAACAACCGACGTTTACAGTAATTTTTGATGCTTTAAAAAATTGCAAGAGACTCACCTTCCTTTTCTCCAAATTGCGTATTTTGTGCTCAAGAATTGTTATAATTTGTCGGATAGGTGAATTATCCGCCGCCTCCGAAGAGGCCGGTTTTTCAGACTTTGCATTCGCAGCTGAAGGCATCCTTCACAGGCAACAACTTCTTCTGAAGGAATATGATGGTAGTGGTAATTTAATAGACAAAAATATGTGTCTACAGTAGTCTACAACACTACACATACAAAGTAACATAGACAAATTCTCAACGATTGTTAAAAGCTTGAAAGTATAGATTAATAATAATAATAGATTGGATACGTAAGTAAAAATTATAATACATTAAAATATAAATATTTTTATCAATTCCTTAAAAATGATTGCCAAAGAAAAGAATAATTATCTGCATCCACATAATTTAACGAGGTAACAGGGAATCAATATTAGGAGCTAACTAGCATTCGCCTATACTTGAATCAAATTTCCTTAGTTACAAAATTAAGAACAAAAACCTAAACTTTCCAATCAAATAAGTAAAAGAGCAGACATTTTTGACATTTAATGCTAAAAAAATGTTTAATATAATCACTGCAGTACAATACACTCTTGAGACATCGGGTAATGCGTTTTTTGTGATTAGTTTTCAATAGCACTACTCCAAATTTGCCTGCAAATCTTCCAATATGAATTACATCAATATTAAATTATATTTTTTGTTATACCAATAGATAGTTATATATTTTTTATTAAAGTTAACGACTATACATGTTTGGTGTAAAAGTAATGTTTGGATTCCAACTCTTTTGATCATACTTATACAATGCTTTTACATAATAAAATCATTGCATAGATAGATTTATGTCATGAATTACTCTTGTACTTGTTTATTACATAGTAAAATTTTTATGGGATCCATAAATTACTTTAATTGTGAATCCGATTGATGTGTTTTATAAAGCTGTGTACATTACCATAATGTATGTACGTATACATGTCTCGTAGGTTAGCGTTGTGTCGCAACAGATGTGTCTCCTGTCGTTACAGTGTAGAAATTTTTACAAACTTAAAATTCTTTATTGGATTTTATTTTTCATAAAAAATATGACAAAATATATTCAAAATAATAAATTACTTTGTTTTGATATTCGTAAACTATTTTTCGTAAACTAATTTGGTATTATATTTATTACATAGGGATATTATATAATAACCCAAAATATTTTTCTTATCTCAAACAAAATTTAATTTTTCTCCATGCTACCTCTCGATCTTTCTGTTCTGCTACAATCCTTATCCTAGCCACATTTATTCACACCAATTTCTACATCTTTGGAACTTCCTTTCGTAAACTATCTGTCAATCTGATTCCTTGTACTCTTACTTGAGGTTTTTCTTTATATACTAAATTTTATTACCTCCTCATTACTATTAACTAGTTACTTAATTATCACATGTTTTAATTTTTAGACATCAGTTTATAAGTTTAATCCAGTTTTTGTGTATAAATGTACCCTGCCACATCAAATGTTATTCTTATTAGTTTAAGTCTTCACCATTAGCTAATCTAGAACAAATCACTTTATAGAGATAAGACGGCCTTTTGTTTGTCTTGCTGTAAAAGAAATAATATCTTGCGGGTATACAATACTTTATAGTTATTAACTCGCAGACTCAAAATTTCTACGGTCAAAGATGTAAGTAGTTAATTTGGAAGGCTTATGTGACGAGATGGGTCCAACACGTAGAGCCCCCTTTGAAGCGCTTTAATGAATAGAATATGGCAGATGCCATCGTTCACTGCATAATTCTGATACATTCGTATTCCACATTAATGGAAAGTAATCTACTGGTTAGTGGGTTGTTGTGGTGAATTTACAATAGAATGACAAATGGGTTGTGGACTATAATCGACATCTGCCCGTCAAATAGTGTCACTCTTGAAAATGTGGCAGGTGGTACCTTGCCGCTTACTGATTGAGTCCCTGTTTAGTGGCATATGCCTGGGGACAACATTGGCATGAACACCTAAGAGTGTAGATTTCACTACCCAGGAGGGATTGACTCCATGAACTAATTTCCTCGTTATTACGTCATTAGACACTTCCACCCTCCAAACATATAGTTCCAGATGATCCACTCTGGTGATCGGTTAAAGTAAGTAAAATAGATGGAGACCTGTTCTCAATCTGCACTCCGCATACAGAAGATAAGCATTCGGATCCATGCCCATGGTGTCATTACTCACTAACATTTCATCACAAGTTGCCCTATAGGTTTTTTATATTTTATAATATGTAAATACTAAGGCAAGTGGGCATCATCACCACGTCACACAACACCACGATAAGCTTATGTATTCGTACCCTAACAAGACTAGATGCGGACAATGTATTTATATGCGTGTGTAAAGATGTTAAGTGTTTTGTAGTATAGTGTATATTTTTTTAAGCTATGGAAAAAGTAAGGTTACGCCTAGCTACAATTATAGTAATCTGTGGGTTATGCGCATAAAGTCTAGCTACAATTATAGTAATCTGTGCATAAAGTATAGGTAAAGCGGCGCAGCAAGTTTTACCAATAATAATAAATAAAATATATTCATAAATATTGTACTGTAAAAAATAAGTTGCATTGTTAAGTACAAATAGTTTTCAAAAAATTAGTTATGCATCGTATTTCAAATGTCAGTCTGATTTTATAAAACTTATTACTAATACGGATAAAAAGTTTTCTTCACGTATAACCTATAAACTTTTTGGTCATTATTTTTTCAGTTCTCTAAAATTGCAACCAAGGTAGTTCAAACTCAAGCCATTCACAGTACTAAAGCATTACAATGTAATAATATTCAAAAGACTGAAAAAAGTAAGTGTTTATACTTTTTATTTATATGATATATTGAGTAACTTTACTAAACACTTTTATGTGCTAGCTCACTCACATGTACAAATTTTTTTACAGCCATCAATCAAGTAACTTTGCTCGGAAGAGTCGGGGCAGATCCTCAAAAAAGGGGTTCTCAAGAACACCCAGTGGTTAATTTTCCACTTGCGACACATTTCAGTTACAAATATGAATCTGGTGATATATTGCAAAGAACAGATTGGCACAGAATAAGTGTGTTCAGGCCTGGTCTTCGGGATACTATTTACAAGTATCTAAAGAAAGGACAAAGAGTGTATGTAACTGGCAAACTATCTTATGGAGAAGTGAAGTTAGATGATGGACAGGTTAGAACAGCTTCTACTGTAATTGCAGATGATGTTATATTCTTCCAAAGCCAACCACCTCCTGAAAATGTATAAGGTATTTATACATTATGTTTTTTTATTTAGTTTCATATAAGTCTTATTAGTTTCTAAGATGAGCAAATGTGATTTAATTAATATAGGTGATTAAAATTTTATAAATGAAATTTTATTTTTCTCTTTTTTAAAGTTATCAAGTTAACAAATGGTAACAATCTTAAGTAGTAAAGAGCAACTACGGGTTGTGATCATAGATGTAATAGTATAGTGGTAGGATAAAGCTATATATTGCATCACCTCTTAATTTTTATGTGGCCATATCAATCTCAAGGACAACCTATATCTTATCACTCAATAACCACAACTATGGATAACGCTTCTTATGACCCCATAAGTGACTAACCTACCATCATATTAAAGCAAGGTTATGTATGGATCAAATACAAGTGTTGAATTTTTGTTTGTTAAATTTATTTATTCTATATATATTCTGCAATTTGAATAAAGTCCAAAGTTGCATTGGGTGATGTTTCAAAATATTATAATTTGATAAGTAAAGTTTATTTAGCAAATAACCAAGTAGAACCAATATTACAAACTTAAAATATTTAATTTTAAGTTAAGGAAATTCATTGTCATTGCAGATCTATTGATTTTTGAATAAATTGTATTATATGTTGTATAGTAGTATTTATTGTGTGAAGCATTTAGTGATTTAAAAAAATATTGCAGCTTATTTTTAAATATTTGTGTATTGATAGAATAGGACAAATTGAATAGGGTAGTTTAAAGATGAGACATAAGATAGTATAATTAAGATATTACATATGGTGAGATAATAAGATACCATCCCTTAAAAATATACTTAGTTTATAGAAGTGAGTTTTGCAGTGGGCTGTACATATTTTGTATTTGTCTTTCTGTCATGTTAAATTTAAATAGTTATAATAAATATACTAAAATCCAACATATAAGGAGGCAGAACTGTAAATTTTTTAAAAACTTATACAGTGTGGTTTGCATGTATCTCTTTGTTTGAGGTTAGAATCTGACCATATACATTTTTTTGTGTTTTGAATGCAAGGTATTTATTTACTGAGTTACCAGAAGTGAGAAACACAACCAAGATAAGCAGTGAGAAGTTCATCTGTTTTATTACATAATATAAGTTAATACTTGACAACAATCCCACTTCATGGTACGTGGTGATGAAGTTTAAGATGTTGAATGCACTAACTTATAAAAGCCTATTCACTCTCCTCTTGAAGATTCCCACATTGTACGTAGCCGGTCACACTGGCGCGGGCAAGTTACTACCTTTTTTAACATATCGAGAGCACATAAAAATTTGCTAAGGTTTTACAAACAAAATCCAAGTTTGATTACCATTTTTTATTAAAATCAACATATTTTCGTAAGAACTTTTTACTTAAAGTCTCATAGATTATTCTTTGTGATATTTATTAAGCTTTTGATTGTCGTTATTCCAGTGCATATTTAAATTATTTGATTTAAGACATTCAATAATACTTATCAAGGAATAATTATTGTAATTAATATAAATTTCTAAATTACTCAAATTTTTATTGTCATACAATATTGTAGTATTAGCTGCAAATAATGTCGTACTGTAATTGTTTACCATTTTTGGATAGGGCATTAATATAAATTATAATTTATTTATTTACTATAAGAAAAACATCCATAAAACCAATTATATTAATTAAAGTTAATTCAAACAGACATCACGTTGACAATATATTCCGTTATTGATCCGCAAATATATCACACTCGTGTATGCGTACAGGAGAGCACGGGGAATAAGCGAGTTAGCGCACACGGCCGTGCGTCCTAAAGGCATCGCAAAGAGATTCGCCTTTCGGCTCTTAAGAATAGGGGACTTATGATATACTCGCAACCTTCACAACTCATTATGAAGGTCAGGGACATCGATGCTACTGTGGAATATCTTACACGCGGTAGTGATTTGACTTGTGTATCCGACGGACTTTGAAGGAGTTATAGTTCAGAATGCGTAAAAGAAATTTAGAGTAAAGTTACGGATAATGTTCATATATGTATTTATGAGGATATATAATGGACCTTTTCTATCAGAAGTACGTAGGTAGGTACTTTCGTGGTGGTTCCAGACACATGCGCTAGATAAAGCGAATAGCATTGGCACAACGTAGATTCTTCGTGCTTCTGAGGGACTATCCAAGACGCTTTTGGGATTCTTTATCCTATGCAATTACATGATCAAGGGTTTCCGAGTTTATAACCAATGCGGTGCCACAGATGACCAAAAGTCATCATGCAATTAAATTAAGATATTGTTCAGATCCCTTGCCAATATATTAAGATATTATGTTTGTATTTTTTCTTCGCACTATATGCTTCGAATAGGCGCCTTTTTTACATAAATATATTATTTTATAACAACTGCTATGTGACAAACGTGTAGATAGCATATTTTATTTCACCAAAATCAACTATAATGGTAATGTAAAACATCTGCTATGTGCTTAATAAAAACACAACAATAAGTATTAAGGTCTTAATACTACAACTATTTTATTACTATTTATATAACCAATCTAATCACAACAAAGTTTGGATATCGAGAACTCTTTGTTCTTGAACAATATTGCAATGTCTATAGTAATTCTACACTGTTTTTTTTTAAATTTGCCTTCAAATTTCAATACTTTTATATTTTGTTCTACCTATATAAATTACTGACAATTAAATTATACCACGCTCCGTTTCGAAGCGAAACACGTGTTGGTGGCGGTATGTTTCTTGGTATATACTTTTATTTATCATAAATGCATGTTTTCCTTCGTGGAAGGGAGGGAGGTTCTATGCATGTATAGAAGTACATACCATCATACATTATGCTTGCGGATTTTTACAAAGAAAATTAATACTAATTTAATAACATTGAATTTGTGTAAAGTAACGCTTGATACTATCAACTATAGTTGTTTAGTTGTATGATCGAATAAAGAACATTTTGTCAAGTTATAAAGTATAGCGCATAAGTTAATTTTTAAGGCGAAAAATAAACAAAGGAAAGAAAATAGTTAATTTAGTTTTAATAGTAATAAGTGTTTAGAAAATGAAAATCAGAATGTATTACGTAAAAAACTACCGCGGTTTTCACTTCCTTTGTCAAGATCTTTTGAATTACCTTAGAGAACAGTTAACCATCCAAATCTTCTGAGCGTTATGTTGAGAATATTTCAATTAATTTAATCCATAAAAGAGACAGTAGGCCACCATTTCGTACAACTTTAAAGATGACGGGTTGCATTATTTAAAGTAGTGACATTGACGGCAACTCATCAAACGATCAGTTACTAGTACAGGAATTGTTTGCGAACGACGATATGCCAATGAGCTCTGAAGCTCCCCCTTTTCATCTATTTATATAAAAAAATAGTCGGCAAAATAGAACAAAGTGTACCTAAAGAAACCATCTATGTGAAAATTCGTTGTAATCGTTAAATAGTTATGTGTGCGGGTTGATCTTGGAAAAAGCCAGAGCTGCGTTGCTTTCCCAGTTTTGGTATAGTTAATAGAAGTCCTGGGGCGAAAAAAAAGCATTCGTACAAGGATTACTCTTTAAAATAAATTTAGGTAATCAATGCAAACGTGATAATCATATTACTTCCAGGAAACAAACTAGTTTTGTATTTGTGCCAAAGTCTGATGCTCAAAATACCAGAATAAAAATGTGCTAATTGTTTTTTTAAACATACCTGATCTCGGATACGATTCATTCTTACGCTGGAGTAAGGATAGTCCAACAGTAACAGGTACGAGAGATGATAAGGAAATGTCTGGAATGATCTTAAACAGAAATTCTCGAAGAACTGCTTCCGAATGTTTAAATTTTTTTCCTAAATGCCTACTTTCTATTGCCAAGTATCATTTATGTTGAATCAACTTTTCGACCACACTTCCCCATTCATACAGTGTACAAAAAGTGATGCACTAAACATAATAAATAATCAGGGTCGAGAAATATCTTTTTAAATTTTCTCATAAAAGAGAATATTTTAATTCACAAAACGAGAAAGGTTCAATGCGATGTGTGCTCCAGATTATAGTTAAAATTGTTTCGGAAGACGAGTATGAGTCACAAGTCCAGAAAAAAATGAAGCACGTAGCGCTAAGAACGAAGCTTTAGAAAATTTGAAGGATAAACCCGACCACGTGTTCTTTTAGCACCAAACTTACATTCAGGAGCAGGAACACAGTATTATAAACAGAAAGTGCAGTGACGTTATTTTACAATTTGTAACTCTCTACTACTAAATATGTACTTATTTTTGGCATGAACTAGATGGAGGGGTTACATTCAAATAATTTACAAGCTCTATTGTATCATTGATTGCTTTAAAACCACGTGCATTTCTTATAAACACATTCCCGTAATTAGTGACATGTGTAAATATCAAAATAGAAATTGCTTGTTTTTCAAAATAGAAGTGGAACAAATTATACTTGACAAGGGTCAATGATGGAAGTAGATAGGGTACACTCCACTATAAAATATTATATTAGGTCAGGGAGAAAGTATTTTCGCATTTTTTTATGAAAATTCAAAATTTTTTTTAATAAAGTTTTTTTTTTTTTAATTTAACTAAAGTATATAAGTACCATTTTATTCGATAACTTTTTGCCATCTTGTGGGTAGGGATATGATCCCATTGCTATAGAAATTCTGGGGTTTCTGATCAAAAAACTGCGTCAAGTAGTTTTGGCAGTCCTCGCGTGATATTAACCTGACACTGCTTCAGAATGAAGACACTTGAAATTAGTTTGTGAAAATCTGATTTCTTTAAAATATTACAGAATAACGATTTTATTACTTTTTATTATCAAAGTTATACTTTTTGCACATAGCAGTAATGACAGTAATGAAGAAAAAATAAAAATATTGTGTAGAAGCTTCTCGAAGGATAGCCGAGAAGAGAAAGTCGGCAGGCTTACGAAGTTTCTGGAAGGGTGGCCGACCCTTCCAGTGAGAACAATGGAGGCAATAAAAGTGAAATCCAGGTAGTAATAAAAACTACCTGGGACACTTCAGGCCAATCTTAGGCAAAAGGGGCGAGATTGGCATATATTGCCGAAAGGAGGTTGTTTACCTGGCTCGCTATTGTTATGTCGATTTCCGGGAATTCCGTTGTTGTTGACTTCCACGAAGGCCGTGGAAGAATCTGTAAGCTCGGAAATCGATATAAATAGCGGGCAGGGTCGGCCACAGGGCATTCGGCTCCCGGATACGAAGCGAAGAGTTCTGTCTCTACGAAGCGAATAACTGCGATCTACGAGTGCAACTGCGATTGTGACGTGTGTGTGAAGTGAAATAAAATCTCTGCGGAATTACTTTGGAATTTTACAAACCTACGGATCCTGACACGTAACAATATCATTGTAAACCTCTAGTCGCTCTTTTTTAAAATCAAACTTCTAGAATTAAATGAAATTTTAAGTCTTTATGGAATAACGTACGGTATTCATTTGAACAGCTTTTGAATTTCGTGGGTTTAGAGCTGATATGTCACGAAATCACTATTTGAATTAAATATTGATTAGGGCTTTATAAATACATTCTCTCTTTCGATTGCTTTACCTTTTACTAGCGGCACCTTTCGACTTCGTTTGGGTTGAACAATTCATTATATGTATATGCATGATTATTCAAATTTTTAACTTTTTTGCTTTGGTTAGACATCATTAGATTTACTGATATTTTATATATCCTATCATTTGTGCATTCACGTGTTTTCATTACATACCATTTGTGATTAAGATCGATCAAGCTGTTCTTGAGTTATAACGGAACATACAGACAGACAGATAATTTTTTTTTATATGGTCACTTTGATGTCTATGAGTCGTATAAAACGAATATTCATCATTAAAATTGACATAATAATTAAATACAGAGACCAATGTTACTATGATATCTTTTACTCTATCATTCGTCAATGTTTAACTGTTTCAATTATGTAATAACTTGTAATTTGCAGGCGTTTAGATTTATTGGATTCCGTATCGGCCAATAATTTATTAATAATTCCGATCACCATACAGTTGAAAGTTGAAATATTTGTCTATTACAGATCAGCCATCATAACCCATAATTCAGCCGCTTCTATGCTTGATTTTTTTAAAACCATGAGGAGGTTAAGGTTTACTAAATTGGCTAAATGCAGATCCGCTGATTTCACGCACTAAGAGTTCTCGGGTATATAGGTGCATGTAGGGTTCGGATAGTAGAAACGAATTAGTAAGTATGTTTGAAGCTATGAATTCATTACCTTTTGGAAATAGGAGAAATAAATCCAAATTTAATAACATTACCTTCATTTATTTTATGTTATAATAATTTGACACAATATTCGTATGTAAACATTGTGTACGAGTTGGAAGTTATGACATACAAATGTCAAATAGAAATAATTGTAAAAATACAAACTCAGTTGTAATCAAACTTACTGATATCTAGGTACTTTGATAAAGCTCCACATTTTGTTTGACAAATCATACATACTCTTTTGTCGATTTCTTAACATAACTATTATTTGAAACTAATATTTACAAACACTATATTTTTACTCTCTATGACATTATTCACTTACACTGATAAAAGAGATCACAGAAAATTGTAGCTGGAAATCATTTGAGTAAAAGCCCTAGCATACTCTACATGTCTACCACATTTTTATCACAGTGGATTTTTAGATTGATTCCAAGGCATTTAGGTTAATAGGTAAGTTTATTTTTTATTGTCTTTTGAACATTAGAACTTTTATATTATCCTGAACCCAATCATGTAAATGTAACTCAACAAAATTCTTAAAATATATACTCAGTGGTAGCTTTGTTATAATTTTAGTTTTCACTTGCTACAATCAAAATTTAGCCAAAAAGAATGGAAGACGAAATATCATTTGTGATAATATTTTAATTCTTTAGATATGTACTCTCTTCTGCAAATTTATAATGAAATGATATAGAATTATAAAACTAATTAAATTACAAAATGCAAAATGAGCATGCACAATGATTGTGCATTCACTCATGGATTGACTTTTGGCAATTTTGTTATCTCCTTCGTAACCGAAATATTTCAGTCAGCAGTTGAGCGAATGGTCCATTGCACAAATATTAAAATTACACATAGTCTCTATAACTGTAACACAAATAAACTTTGCCCCCCCCCCTTTTGCTAACTACGTTATGTAATTGACACTATTAGGTAAAAATCACTTGGCACAAAGGCATCGCTTTAAGGTCCATACCCTGTTCAACTCTAATCCGGTTTTAGTAAATCTGTCAAAGTACTCTCAGTCTGTTTTTGGTCATAATCGCACATTTGCTGAACGTTATTTTAAAGAAATACATTCTGAGAGAAATTTGACTAGAATTTTAGTGGATGGAGCTAATCGTAAATTAATCGCCTGTAAAACACGTCACTTAAAAGTGTTCGTTGTTGAATGTTTTGTAATCACTGTTCACATTTTTCACTTTTTAAGTTTAAAGCATAATGTTCAACGTTGCATTCATTTTCGCGCTTTATCATCATGCTGTCACCTATTAGAGCACTTATACGGTGTTTGTCGTGCGCTTGCGGCCCTGTGATGGGATCGGGCCGTGCTCGTTTCCGCCATGGTTCAGAAGTCGCCATGCTCAAGTCTGTTGGCATGTCTTCGTCCACATTGTCTTCTTCACATCGCTCCTCCTTCATTTCTGTTTTTACCGCAGCTTGCGGTGCGACTCTCGTTGGGCTCATTTGTTGTCTTAATAACGAGATATTTTTAATGTTTTTCAGTTCAGTGGGATTTCGTAGGAATCTGTAATCATTGATAATTTATTTTAGTAAAAATATAATATCAAGATTTTATTTTTCGATCAATTGAGGTTATTAAAGTAAACGGGTTCATAGCAATATACTTACTGGTAACAGTGTCGTTCGCCTTGTACTTTCCGTAGTATATTTACGCGGTAGTAATATCTGAGAGCGCGTGACATCTTATCATAGTTCATGGACAAGTGATTTTTCTGTATACCCCATAGTTTAGCTAAACCTGCAGGGTCGACAATCTTGAATACCCCAGTTTCTCTATTTTTCCAAGCAATATAATTTGTGTATCGCTGTGTAGGATCATTCAGTAGTTGTTGTAGGAAATCCCACAAAAGTCTTCCATCTGAAATGATAAGATGATAAGCGGGTAAATTTAAAGTTCATTTTATTTTTCGTTTCGTTAAAGTAAAATGAATAGAAGAAACACTAAGCTGACACCAACTAACTAAAACTAATTACTTACTTGTGTTAGATTCTGGCATATCATTTGGAAAGAATTCTCGATGTTGAGTGCGGTAGTGTGAATGCTGCGGAGCTGTATGGGGTTGTGGCGCCGGACTTGACACAGGAGCTTCTTTAGGTGAACGTGGAGTTAATGCGAACTGTGCCTCTTCATCAGAATCCGAGTGGTTGCTTCCCGAGCTGGCGGGTTGGGTGGACACGGGAACTGGGGCCGCATATGATGGGGCATAGTTCATCGCTTCTCCACGTTGTGGACTACCAGAACTGTCGACTGATGGGGCTGGACTGAGGGTAACGGAATTGGGTTGAGCGGCTGCTGCTGAGGCGCTGTGAAAGTGATGGAACCCATCGACTGTCCACGTAGGGGTAGGAGGATGGGAGTGAGGCGACGGTGGGTACGGAGCGGCTCGCGCTGTCGGAGTCACCGGTGACGAAGGTACTCGTCCCAACAGTGCCGCGTCACGAACTAGCATTTGTAATACGTTGTGTAGTACGTCACCAGCGCCTGGGCAACGTTCGCCTAAGTCAGTTTTCGTTAATAGACAGAGGGCCTTGCCTAAAAAAATAAAAGAACAATAAATTATACTGTTTGAAATATTATATGATTGCATATTGCTCCAATGTTTCTGGTATTTACCATTCATTTGGAAGAGATCCATGTCAAAATTGGGCAGATCAAATTCGCGTTCGCACCATTTCAAAAATACTACGACATCCTCTCTGGTCCACAGTCTTGGTTCTGGTGGAAGGCCAGCGGGTAGCTGCGCCTTAGCATCGCCGAGAGGGGAAGGTGGTGGAGGAGCCCAGGGCAATGGATATCGCCATAGTAGTTCCGTTGGGCTGAATGGGAGCGGCACCCGCTCCATGCTGGGCCCCGAAGGCAGTTGCAAGCTAACTACTTTCATCGCGCAGATCTGGAACAAATAAATTGTGTATCCTTTACACTAAAACTAAACACTGTTAGTCTTTCTCAAGTACAGTTTGCGATTAATACGATTAGACAATAAACTCCTATTAGGTAATTTGTCGGGACCGTATGTCGCATCTTCATTTAATGAAGTAAGTATCTTTAAAGATACGATTAATTTTCCATTTTCGTGGTCGATAGACTTATAACTAATCTAATATTTGTGATTGTTAATTTTCTTGTAATATAATATTGCACTTGTAAACAAACGTGTATTCGTTTGAAAAGTAATCAAATTAATTATATTTTACTTAAAAACATGCCTGCAATAACAATTTACTTTTATTTAAAGCGACATCAAAGGAAATGCTAAATAATATCATTCAAATCGTCAAAAAAGCTACTTGTAGTTGTTGAATAAGTTACTTCTCATTAGTTGTGATGATTTATATGTACAGGCGTTGTAAACTAATAGTAGAATTTTTTAACTAACGTAGTGTACTCGTGCTATCGACTAAATGTTAGCTGATGACTTCACGTGTTATCTAATTTGTGATAACCTACTTCTTATCAGTATTTTGCAGAATCTACTGTTAAAGATAAGCATTCGCTTTTTTACGAATTTATCAAACACAGTATATCAACGGAACTAATAAAAAAATGAAGATAGTATTAATCTTTTGCGTTTTACTACTTAAGAAATCTTATAAAGTTAATAAAATGATAAAGCGGTTGGATGGTAGGGTTGCCACCTGTTGTCCTAATGTTTATTATTCAGTACCACAACAAACATGTTTTGAGTTTGAAATTATAAGTTTATATCAAAAGCGTAAGAGGTAATATAGTGAGTAAGTTAAATTCAATTATTAAAATTTGTGTATTAGATGTGGGTATATTTCTACTTTTAAAAGTTCTAAAGAACTTAGCATAATATATGCATAGATGACATCAGTATTGTATGCGTTGTAAGGTTTATTGTCGTTGCCGGAATTGGAGTCTGCTATATGAGCAAGCCAACCGCCAACTGTTATCGGGCGGGGTCGGAAATGCGTGTGTCCGAGATAGCGCGGCCCGAGATAAGCACCGCTACTCACCGGCTGTGCTGATCCGGAACTGGGCACGTCGTAAAAATCCTAGGAAATGCTTGTGGACAGATTGACGATTCAGCGCACATACATTGTCACAACACTTCAAACACAATATCCAAAGTTCATAGAGCACCAGGCACATACGAAGCAGCGGCGGTCCCTCCAAACGTGTCGTGTTACGGCACGCCGTAAACCAGCACCGTATCTGAGGGATCGAGCTCGCAGACGAGCGTTGCGGGCAACTCTCCGACGCGGACTGATGATGCGGTGGCGGCGCGGGCGG
>PDGT01000010.1:4927296-4957968 GCA_003671415.1 Megathymus violae
CGACTCGCCTCACATAATATTGCGGAGAATCAGATAAAACTTCGGGAGCCAGACTGAGACACAGTCCCATTTTAACTATGTAGACATGCGAGTATTGAGTAATGTTTCCGCAATTGTATACCGTTATC
The DNA here is from genome assembly GCA_003671415.1 of Megathymus violae. Taxonomy (NCBI): domain Eukaryota; kingdom Metazoa; phylum Arthropoda; class Insecta; order Lepidoptera; family Hesperiidae; genus Megathymus; species Megathymus violae. Next base: position 4,927,425 of record PDGT01000010.1, read on the forward strand.
CGGATAGTTCCGGGTGCTCTGAATTACCCTTGACGACTTAAGAAGTGAGCAGTCATTGAAATGTTGACGGCAATAATCAGCTACAGTGATGCCTGTGCTACTTTAGTCCTAGGGCATGCGGAAGTGTTAGCCGTGTGGAGGCGTTACGTCAGCGCGCCAGTTTTTAATAACTTGCAATTATTTCCTTGTTTGTAGACTGCCTAGGAATCACGTGCGACTTATGAGACGCTGTAAATTTTAAACTTAAATAAAAATGGTAATTTGATGATGTTTCTGGATATGCTTATTAAATAGTTAATTTTTTAATTCAGCTCAATCTTCATAAACTATTCATTTATATACAAATAAACATATAAACCTAAATGGTATTAATATTTATAAACTTTTAACTGGAACATTTAAACCTTTTTCTAAACGGTGCGCTATTATTAATCACATTTGATGACCCAATTGTTTCCGTTCATCACTAAAAGGTGCCATGACTTAGTTTATTGAGAATCGTTTATAAAAAAAGGCTTTAGATGTAAACAAAGTAAGCCTTATATTACTTTACGTATATATGTACATATGCAAGACATACGTACTAAGAGCACAGGAAATGTCTGACTGTCGGCAGGCGGTTTCCTGGTACAGAGTGAGACAATATGAGCGCTAACCGGTTTTAGCTCAGTTTATTCGTCTACATATTACACGCACCCACCTACAAAATGTCTTATGAGCTCATGATGTGATCGTAAGGAAATCTACAAGTTTTTTGTAGCAATTCAATCTTGTACTGTAAGTAATGCTGTTAATATCTTATTTTAAGTTATTAACAATTACTAATATCATCGATTATATATTATCATTACTACTTGTGCATTAAATACAATCAGTCGATAAATATCAGTTTTAAATATTGTAATTATAACAAAATATTGTTGGCCAAAAACGGCTCCAATGGAATCTTAAGTGAATCTGTTGAAATTTTAAAGTAGTGACAGGTTAAACGTATAAATTCATCTTCCTTGTTCATGGCATACTTCTAAAAGAAAAGCATCGGAAATCACATCATCTCTAACCTCGGTTCAAATAAATAATCGTCGAGGAACAGAACTAAATGTTAATCTATCCGTGTTCATGTTGAAATTAACTAGTGTGACGTTGTATGCTTTGGCTGCTGGCTGCCGTCCCACTACCGGTTCAAGACAGAAATATTCGGCAGCCAAGGCGGAAGTGGCCTCGGAATCTTTACCTGTTGCTCCCTTCGCCCGCCGCGCTCTCCCGGCTCGTTCTCTCTCTCTTACTCCTGCGAGGCATAGTGTACGTCGGTGCAGTACCAACGAAACGAGTAGGTCCATGTAGTCGAGAAATTTGGAGAATAAAATACTGATGTCCATCCGTACGGGCTTTCGTCGTGACCGTGACCGCAGAACTCGTCGCTACTTTCTTTGTTGAAATCTTCACGTTGCTACGCGCTCTTTAAATGTTACGTGAACTCCACGATTTTTCTTTTGCAACTCCAATTTTTATCTTAATTGTACGTTTTGTTTTTTTCTTTGTCTTTATTTAAATTTTTAACATTTTTCTTATTCACAACACATTATCATGCCTCCAATAGGACGACTTTCGAAGTGATTAAAGTTTCAGTTCACTGGCCAACGGGCAATCTATTTCGTACACCTTGTTGATAAATTATCAACAAGTATATATGATAAATTATCAACAAGTATTCAGTAATATTTAACTTTTAAAATTAAGAAGAGAAGTTTCCAAAATTAATTATGATTTGAAGAATTATTTTTGGCATTAGTGAACATTTTTGTGACTGAGATGAAGATCTTTGCATGAGTTATATTTTGTATTATGTTTCCTGAACTGTCTGATAATAAACAGAAGAAAATCCCAAACACTTAGTCAAAATACGGTTTTGGATTCGTTAGGGTTACATATGATCCCAAAGTTAGTTACTTTTTAATAGAAACGCTCGGACGATTATAATTTTCATAATTCCTCGAAATAATTTTAAGTGGGGATTTTTACTTGGAGGTAGTATTATTATTTTTGAATAGTGTTAAGTTTATACATAGCTCACTTTGCGTATATAAGTTATATTAATTATATTATAGTATAAGTTAACTTAATAAGGTTTACGGCAAATAAATACAATAGTTGAGTAATGCTGTAGCTGCTGTAGTACGGAGCATTATAAAAAAACATAATAACTATTTCGATGGGTTGAGCTTTAGTTGTAAAATATTCATTGTAAAGATACATAGAGATACGTTATTTTCGGTAAGTTATGACCTGGTCGGAATGCGACAACTGCCCGGACTCGATGTGGAAGTGCCCGAAATAATTCTATCACAAAGAGCACACGTCCGCAAAACATGCATGTTATTACTTTACTGATTTCATGTTTGTTTAACAATATTTAAAACAAAAAATAACCGACCATATACATATTTATAAAATGCGTCAGCTGGTTTCTTTAAATCATCACAAGCCATGGCCTTGGACTAGTGATACTTAAATAATATGTGGCAGGTTATGGGATGATATAACTATAATATTATATGGTCAAATATGGTTTTACAGTCTACAGTCTCATTTGAACTTGGTTTATTTCCGATAAGAACTAAAAGTTGAGCTCGTTATTGGAGACATAAACATAAGTATTTTCTAGTAGAAATTCTTAATTTTCTAATAGTATGCTCTGTACAAAATGGGCGGAAGCAAGCAAAAATATAATGGGTATAATTTTTTTATGTTTAAATGTTATCCTTGATAGAGATAGGTAGGATCCTAAATCCTTAAGTCTGAAACGACACATCGTACTTTTGTCATAAAGCAAAATAATTTAAACTATCTTCTATGTAACGTTAAGAAGGACGTTGAGACTGGAGACGCTTATAAATGATTTGATGATGAGATTCCCTATCAGTCTTAAATTAACTACTAGCAAAGCATTTGTCACCGACCTTAAACAAAACTGTTAATTTGAAGTTAATACCGACGTGAATTGAGAAAAATAGTGGTATAAATTTGGACGTCCAAATGTTTAGGAAATGAAAGACGCGGAGAGCTAAACCAGGAAATGAATATGCTCGGGAAAAGGAAATTAGATAGCGGTGGTCTGGGCAACGGAAGTGGGGTGTTCGGAGGGGGTGAATCTAGTTCGACTTTTCACGATATCCGTACGCTCCGCGAAAAAGGAACTGTTTTGCTTGCTCGTTGCGGAAACATTCATATGGTACCTACGAAATACCTACTTGGATATAATTGGTTTCACTATTTACTATTACATTAAGAATATTGACATTAAATGTCTTTTGAGTCGAAACCGGTTAAGGTAACTATATTTTTTTTTACCTTTATCTGTGTGGTTTTTCTAATCTATCAAATTGTTCATTAAAACTTGTCCAAGCCTTGAGTCACTGGCCAATTGGCTCATTTCAGGATTACGGGCTGAACGGTAATTAAAAAATAATAATTTAGTGTTTTGGCTGGAATTTGAAATAAATAAATAGTAATTCCAATGGTCTTAACACATTGACCTCATTATGAACTTTTATTTAAAGGACTGATGCTGAAAATTTAATAAATCTTCAGGTATATATCCTTTATGGCGAACCAAAATCGTAAAGTTTTACAGATGAACATTTATTTATCGCCTTAAAGCTTTATATGGCATAGTAGTGATGAAAATATAGTATGGATATGTATTTTTTTAATTTTTTAGAAACTCCAAGCCAGCGAATCATGTTGTAGTATTCTTATAATTACTTCTAGTGATGGTCATCGCAAATAAATCGCTAGAAACGCTTGACACTTCCGAATGTTTGGTTGTGGAGCACGACCCCGATTCCATCAGCGTTGTTTTCACGTTACATAACTTGTGCCACTGAGAACTAGGCAATGATGTCACACCGAAAAGTTGCGCCATTAACGGCTTGTGAACCAGAGGCGTAGTAAAAAGTATTACAAATATGTTGCCATGGTGAAGAAATTGTAATTCTTCTGTTGTTGGAATTACGATAATATACCTTGATAGGCACAGTATCATTATAAGAGTAAAATGAATCATTGATTTTAAAAATTTTATGTCTAGAAAGCTTTGGAATAATCTTATACTCACGCGTGCTCATTCGTTTTTTATCTTATTAAGACTACCTAAAGAGGTAACGAAAAAATCGATATTATTAAAAAATACTTATTTTAAATTACTTAATACCCGATAACTTTCATGATATTTCGATTAACAAGAACGATTTAACTTTAACAGATATGTACACACACACCCACACACACACATATGTACATATATGTATAGGTAAGTATATTTAATTCTATTGTATAATTTCGCCAATGACGTGGGACTTACTTGTTTCCGTCAATTGTAGGCAAATACGGTTAGAGGCTTCTTCGATTTCTTGTACGTATATGCGTAGTTTCCACTTGAAAATTCAACAATGACTTGCCAAATTTAAATAGGTTGGTCGAATATGTATATATATACTTACCTACTTAAAGTAATTACGTAACTTCCTAAGGCATTACAGGACGAATGTATAAATTGTTACATTAGTTTTATTTAAATATCTTTGCCTTGCTTTCTGTTATGCTCTTAATACCGATCAGTACTTAATAGTTAACATTTTGCTTATATTATTATGAATGTTATAGTACTACCTTCAATTTAATACGTATGAATATATGAATGAATAAACAATAATACCACTACGATGACAACACGAACTCTCGGATGACCTTTCCCTTCCTAAAGGCTGTAATTACTATGGAGTACAAAGAAATCGTTCTCTTCCGGTGACAGATTGCCGGAGGTACCCCACACGCGAACATAATAATAAGAAGCGAAATAAAAGTTGCGAAATACTGGCCCTAACAAAACGAACTGTAATCTGAACAGTTGACATTGAATTGTTTGTCCAGTGTTCGACGTATGTCAAAAATTGTAAACGGGAATTTCAATGTCGTCCCAGTGCCTATTTTTGTGAAATTCAGTAAATTAATCTCGTTGACTTTATAACCAGAAGAATACTATTATTTCGAAATACCGGAATATTTATCTTACGGTCTACCGGTTTGTTTCTTTTTTCATTTCACTTATCATCTTTATGTCCCATTTTACCTCGATGAATCGTGAATAAAATTTGATGAATTTTGCATTTATTGCATTTCCCACAATGATTATTTATGAACAGATTTTTTGGGCTATAAAATTATCTATCCTCAGCAGAAATCTAAACAAAATTGCTTACACTAACGTTATGGAATATTGAGAACGATTTAAGGAGTTATGAATTGAATTATATCTTTAATGGAAATAAAAAGACACTCAGATTAAGAACAGCAGAATTACACGAAGGTTGTCACTATAATCACAACAATCGTACAATGTCTGTCTCTATTACATCGCATTACATGACATGCGTTACATTAAACATTAGGACATAATAATTATTGATGCAATGGCGCTGGGTCGTTTCATTACATGTAAATTCAACAGATATATTATGGAATAAGCTTATACAATACCACTAAGCAATCGTAATTCAACAAGCAGTTTCCACTTACTATAGTTATTATTTCACTGGGTACTGCTACATAATTTAATGCTTCCTTTTACTATTATAGGTATCAGTTGGTAAGTTCTTTATTTGATAGAAATATATTTGTTCTCTTCTCTTGTTTGTGTTATCTGTGTTACAATCCTTAACTATGTCACTGCTGCACTTGCTTTTTGTGCACCACGTTGTCCAAATGTTGATTGGCAGACTTCACACACTTTCAATAACATATTAAAGAAATCTTAAGTTGCATTGAATCAAGTGACAATTAATTTCTAATATAGACCGATTACACATAGCACAAGGCATTTGGATAGAGAACTAGGAAGCAAATTGTTAGCTAAATGACTGTTTTAAATTGTATTATTAAAGAAAGATTCAAGTTGTAAATGGGGCTGTTTATGGTTATGTATTTTAAACAGCCTCTTAAAATGATATTTTAAAGATTTTGTAATGGCATATTCAAATAATTAAATAGAACTTACTCAATAAATATGAAAGAATTTTTTTTGGTAACTCATTCGGATTTGAATAGACAATTATGGCTCAACTCTTAACGACTAACCCCCGGGCGGTGCAGTGCGCTCGAGTGTCACATGACAAAGCAACCCTCCGTTGATTTGGGATCAATGTGATCAAAAAACCGGGTCGGGAATGCACCCGTATTTTGAGCACGCAGCCGCGCACATGTTAACGGAGTCGAGAGACAAATCCTTTGGCGTCTTTAGGATTCTAGATAACTTACGTATCCGTACGTAACCCATACATTATCATAATTGGCTTCCGTTTTTTCAGAGAACTTGTTAAATGCTATGCTTTGCTAACTATTGGCTTTTAAAGATGCGAAGAAATGTTAAAGGTTATGATTAATTTTTTTTTAGATCTTTGTCTTTGTTACAACGATGCTCCAGCAAGTTAAAGTCAAGACGAAGGGCTCTAGAAAAAATAAAGAACAATAATGGAAACGTACTTTAATAAAACTTTATTTCTAAAAATCATTTATACTTATTCCAAAATAACTTCTCGTTTGCCAGCCATTATTGTGCCAATTTAATGGACTTATTCTTATTATTATCTTATTTATTTCTACAATTTTTTTTTTAATTGGTACGAAATCTGTCACTATATAATATTAAAGTGTATAGTGACGATGTTCGGTAACAAAGGTAAGCCAAATTTGTTTCATAATATTTTCATATACGTATTTAGGTGCTTGCGCAAGCAATAAATATTGGTGTCATTATAATCTTTTTCTGTTACATTTAACGAACAGATAAACATTAAAGCGGAAATTGGGATAAGTGGAAATAACAATGATTATTCGTTGATAACTTGATACATTAGATTAAAATACATAATTAATGTTTGTCCTTCTATAATATCAGATATAGCAAACGTAGGAACATAATGGTGAATTGTAACAAATTTAAATTATATAAAATTCGTAATTTTATTTTATTTATGGAGATCTTGTTGTCATTTCTACTTCCATGCTACTAAATGTATGACATGTATTCGTGTCGTAAAAAGTATCGTCAAGGGGCGTGCTTGGTATGTCCCAATCGGGCCATGTGCGCGCGCTCCCACGCGTTGCTTTGCTGACACACAAGTGTGCGCGAGCGCCGCATCGTTCGTACTTACTATCGGCGCTTCCTATGTGTGAGAGAGCTGCTACTTCCTGGTACAACGCGAGATGCTTTATTTAAATGTTCTCTCTGTGTGCGTAAACTATATTATTTATATTCGTGCACCACTACACGAATATTATTACATTAACGACTTGTGTGTATCGAGTCTTTTTAATCTCCATTGTACTTCCTGATCGCGCGCCAGTGTGCGTGAGCCACTTGTTTGAATGCTAGGGAGACTTTATCTCAGCGAGGGACATAGTGCAGCGTCCGATTGCGACAACCTGCGTAGGGAGGGCATGATACTTACGCATTGTGTTATATGGTTAATCGATACCATACGTTGTTTTTATAACATCGTTTATATCATCTATTTAATTTTCAATCTCAATTTTGTGGCATGCTCAATGACACTATGAAGTATGATATATATGGATGATAAGTGAACCATAAAATATTTTGTTGCTTATCAGTAGTTTATCGTAACTATTAACGATCAATGTTCGAAGTGTTAAACTGTTATTTTTATATGCATTAAATTTGTCAGATAACCGGAAATATCGGTAGTACGTAACTGCCCATTCTGATTGCATTGGCGTTCAAAGCGCTTATGTTTGTATTCTCATTGGAAACAGGAAGCATAAACTTCGCAATAATGTCTCGAATGCTTACTGTTCTGTTCTTGGTAAGAAACAATACCAGTTCCGTTGTTGATATAAAATGTGATTTTAAGGTGCTGCAGCACTGAATTATAATTATTTAAATGGAGTATTGAAGCAACTAATAGTTTGTATATTTATTATTATATTATTTAGTAGCTTTCAATAAATTGTTTTATAAGCAAAAACACCTAATAAATAAAAGTATTTTAGATGTTTTTCGAGTAATTTTGAAGAACAATGTTTTTTTTTGCTGAGAACATTGATTTTCTTGGTATCATTTAAAAAGGCCTTGAGTAAATACTATCATGTTGTTCCAATGCAGAGTGTGTAGGTGTTTTGGCCTAATTTATGTTTTATTAATTGGATATAAATATATGTATATTGATATTAATTTTGAAATAATATAATACTATACAATATTTGAAATAACTTTTAACGTTCATTGATAAATTCAGAAAATGTAATAATAAAGTCGATATCGATATCAAGTTAATGATCCACTTCCCTAATAGACGTGTGAGGCGCAAGTGGACAGATGCGGTCCGATGCCAACAGTTTGCACAATTCGGAAGGGTCCGTACTCCGTATTCGCACACGGAGGGATATCTATGAGCTATAAACGACCCTCCTGTCGTTCACATCTGTCGCCTCTATCGCCTCTAGATTTGATACAACGTCATTAATTGATTTTAACTCACGAGAAGGGTTGGAGATTACTTTAAATCTGATATGCACATGTCGCTCGTTGTATCGATCGAATAGGTTTTGTGAACTGTGCAAGTAGAACATCAGATTTGATCAACGTGCGCCGAATTTAATGCAATGTATTAGATTATACCTTTGAAGAATACAAAGTGGAAGTAAATTGTTGATTCCTAGCCATCATAATGTCATACCAATTTTAATCGGAGCCTTCCATAATCCTAGCTATCTTCTCAAAAAAGCAATTAATATTATATGTGAAGACATTCTTTTCAAAGTGACACGATCATTAATAGACTTATTTTTGTTGTTACTCACAAGTGTTTTGTTGTTTTAACTCGTGTTTAATGAATATCATGAAATATAATAAAGTTTCTGCTTGTCTATTTAAATGCGACAATTTCAAAAATTACTGCACGGTTGCGTTTTTATCAATAGATATTGTGATCGATAGCGAACATTTAGATGTATAATTTATAAGGTTTTTTATGAAATTTGCTGAACCTTACCAAGTGTCTAGTTCCTCCATCGGTGTTGGTCAATCGTAACTGCTGCTATACAACCACGTCAGAGCGTAATACAATTAGACTATTACTGCGAGTGTATTGACGTGCGTTCTTGCATTCGGGGGATGCAGTCGATGGCGTGGCTTGTCGAAACCGCTCTTGTGGGGCTTGATTCGACGCACTATATTCAATGCCAATATGTAGAAAATAATAAACGTACTCTCCTTTGATTGAGTGATATAAATATTCACAGATTTGTCCCAAGGTATTATGTGGTAGTACCCACAGTGGTAGTTGTGGTGGTTGTATACAAGTGTAGCAATATTTGAAAAAATAATCAAAAAGTTTTGAAATCTACTTTAAATAGAAATCGAGTTGCGGATTTTTCATTTCTGAGGTAGTCCCCAGGTGATTGTCTGTTAAGTCGATGTGTGTTAATTATGTTTGAAAAAGTTAAATTTTTATTCCTGTTTAAAATTAGAAAATTTGTCAAGGGTTTACATTCACTTTCACGTGAATTAACTTAGACAAATAATTTTAGATACGTATATTATATAATTGTGTGTTTTCTATTATTATTTCAAACTGTTCGCATTATACTAATTCTATCATTGTAACGAAATTTATTACTTTTTTTATAAGATAATGGTGACACGTCCCAGTAGGATGATTTTGATATCAATAACATGTACAAAGCTTTTGTAGGTTTACGATTGCAAGCCAAGGAATCAAAACTAATGCAACTGTATCAAAAGACTTATTTATATCAGTATAACTTATTTTGTATAAGGCACATATCTACCTATTTCTTCAATATAAAGCGTGAGAAAAGAGATTAATTTAACCCCTTGTTCACAGGTGCACAGATCGATTGAAATACCGTCCCGAACTTTATACCTGATCACCTGGTTCAATTTTATATCAATCTATGAGTATACTAATATTATAAAAAGAGAATACGAATTGTGTGATTTTGCGTTTAGGCGGAGGGTAATATCCAGAATCATGGCACGTATATGGAAAATTATTTTACCATTTGAAACACAAACAGTATTCCGATTGCTTATGGACATGGGCTAGGTATATATCATGTGTTATTTTATGATATTTAGGAACTAGTATGGACTTTACGTACATACTATACAAAGATAGATATTTATTTATTTATATATTTCAAATAAAATAATTATTTCCGAAGTAAAATGTAACCTTGACGGCATCTTGACGTACGCATATTCAAATTCGTTAATAATGTTAAAAAAAGAGTTAATCCTGTTTGGCTGTAAGTTTTCCTAAAACTGTAAAAATAAAATAAAATAATTTATATGTAGGACTAGCTGTGCCCGCGACTTCGTCCGCGTGGAATTTAACAAAAAAGTTATTTAGTAGTAATAAAAGTAGCCTAAGTTACGCCTTATTACATCACCTACCTGTCAGTGAAAGTCCCGTCAAAATCGGTTTCAGCCGTTTCAGAGATTAGCCGGAACAGACAGACAAAAATTGTAAAAAATGTTATTTTGGTATATGTACCGTATATACATTCATATGCATATAGTAAAAAACTGTTATTTTAATATTTCAAACAGACACTCCAATGTTATTATTAGTATAGATAAGGTGTATATATTTTTAAATATTGGTATATGTTTTCAGTGCGAATGTACATTAATACTCCAAAAACTCAATTTTTTATACAAATAATGGGTTGGCATGCCATTTTTAGAATTTATTATTTTACATAAATAAGTTGATGCTTGATAGCATTCCCACCTGATGATAAGTGTTGATGAAGTCATATGAGATAATGTTGAACGCACCAACTTATAAAAACTTATTCAATTTCCTCTTAAAGAGTCGCACATCGTTATCATATATCCATCATTATCCACGTTTGCTTATCTTGGCAATTATTTATAGTCTTACAGAAAAAATCGCTCGTGAATCTGCGGTGTGACTTAATGTTATAGTTGAATTGACCATAGGAGCATTGTGATGGTTTCGCTATTATATATTGTGGAGGTTTTGTAATGTGGTAGACAAGAATCACGTGAAGAATAATACACGTTTTAACTGCGAGGATTGTCAAAAACGTGTGCTGTGTTATATACTCGTATTTCCTCATATGTTGCCATGTCTGCAGGTGGACCAACTGAAACAGTGGTGATACTTTGAATAATAACAATACTTCTCAAATTTTGGGAATTTATACATCTTAAATTTGATACATTTGACATACGATACCATCAATATAAGTAATATTGTGTAGAATTTACATTACAAGATCATTATACTATTTATATAAATGAAGTCGGTTGAAATTAATTTAACAGAAAATGTAGTTAAACCCTGTCGATAACTATTATATTTCAGTAAAAGTTTTTTTGAAACCTAATTCTATTAAGTTCATCCAAATACTTAGACATTTGTTATTATGGAAATGAAAATATTTATGCAAATTAAGCTTACCTTATTATATTATATGTATAGATATACATGTATAGATTATATGTAATAATATTCTAACCGATCGCTTTCTCTACATAAACGATATATTAGAAAAATATTGAACCTTTATTAACGCAATAGAGCACAAAACAATAGTTGTTTGAATTTTTGTCTGTTTGTGCGTTTGTGCCCGCTTATCTCAGAAACGGCTTAAACGATTTCGTTTTAGTTTTCACTAATGTATTGCAGTAAGCGTTATTTAATATTTAAAGTTCATTTCAATTCAATCATTTTAGTTCATAATTTAAAAAGTTATAAATTAATATATGTATATCTAATTTATAGAACGAAAAAAAAATAAATACTAAAATAATGCAAGTGCTATTACTAAGAGCATAATTTTTGTGAAGCAAAGCGAAAAAAAATTAATGAAACTGTATTGGGATCAAATCTGTACATTAAATACTTATATTTCAATATAGGTTGGTTTTATTATGAAAACAGAGTTTAAACGTTCTTTATTTATAATTTTTTATCTGTAAATCTGCTGTTTGTCTATGCACATATCAGTTGTCAGTACACTTGACATATTTGCAATTTATATTATGTAAATAGAAGATATCAGAGAGTACCATACTCTTCATCCCGGGAAATGGATCTCTTCCTATAGGAAATAAAGTAAGTATGAAAGTAAAGAGTAAATAAAGCTTTGACAGTTTCTGTGCAGTACAATAACTGAGCATACACGGATGTATACAACATACATCGAAAGAACTGGGAAAACCGATATCTGAGACAATAAAATGTTTATTAATGACAGGTTCCAATGACATTTGTAAACATAGCTGTAGGTTTGCTGAGTCGAAACGAGGGTGGATTACTAGTTTATTTCAAGAAATATAATTAATTGTGTATATCAATGAACTAAATAATAATATTCAAGTAATAAAATTTAATTAATGTTATTTGGTGCTAGTTATGCCAGCGCCAGCTGAATACAATACCCGCACGTCATAAGCATTCGACTACGTCGTCGCCGCCGCCCGCAAATGTAAATTGTGTAAACTTCACTTCGGTTATTTGGACTCGTCTTGACGATTAACCCTGTGACCTCGTGTCTCTTCCTTCTAACGCGTGTTAGTTGTATATTGTTATCTCTTTTGTGTATTCAGTTGCTTCCTACTGGGCGCCCCTCACACCTAGCGCTCCGTTCAACACTCACGCAGCACTGCTGTCATCCTTATTACTACACCAACTGGCCGACTCAGTGATGAAACTATTATGTCACGTCATTCGGTGGTATATACACTTATCGTTGAATCATATTGCGTTTTGTTGTAATGTTTCCTAGTAATTTACGTTATTCAAATATTGCATATAATGGTAGGTAAACATATTGAGAATTTAGCAAAATTTTTAGTTGGTATTATTAATATTAGGTATTCAAAATGTTGTATTGAATAGTAGTCAATAGGTAAAAGAGAATTTTTTCGACATTAAAAATGTTGCATAAATAAGGCAAAATCGCTTCATTACTTCCTTGGTTTAAACTACTCATGATTTTCTCAGGAGGAAGTTAATAATATAACTATCGAAAGTTGAAGTAAATAGTCCTCCATCTCCATTGACCATCATGTTTAGTGGTAGGTTTGTGATGCCTTTGGTGTCACGGACGTGCATGCACGATGGTGAACACTTATCAACAATAGTCCGTCTACTCGTTTGTCAGCTAACATTGATATTTCATAAGTTAATTTTTGAAGCGCTAAAATGGAATATGCACTTAAATACCTCATTATGCCACTAAGCTTGAGGAGTAAGTGAGCAGCAGTTCTAATTGATAAACCAATTAAATATAAATCGAGGATGATAATAGTCGCCATTGTGTCGTAAATAACCGCAATTGCGCTGACGCTGTGAAATAAATTACTCTAAATGATATTTCCGGTTGCGATTATTATAGCATGATTATTTACGGGACTTTTTTGTTACGAAATATGAGCTCAAATCTTCAAGTATTTTATCAAACAAAAACACGTTAGTAGGAATTCTCGGTGATTATAGTATTTTTGTGGTAGTGAATACGTTCATAGCATTTGTTCGACTGAGCTATTGAAAGGGGCAATGGCAAAAATTCATCGTATTTGACGATGATGGATAACAGTTGTCGACACCCATGAAGCTAGCACAATTTTCGATATTGGAGATGAATACTGACAGTATACTGCTAACCTCTTCACCAGACTAAACTCGTACATTGCGTTAAATATATTGAGGCTTAATATCTGAACAGAGACTCGGTCCGTACCCTTTACTTGCCTTTTTTTTGTTGCCGAGGGGGAAACCTTCAAAAAGGTGCCCAGTACCGTGGGAGTAGATGCCGGGTTATGTGGGATATTTACCGTACTAAAACCCCCCGGTGGCCTTCCTCGGCGCTGTGATAGGACTCCGGGATCGCCATCGGAATACCACCGAAGTCCTATGAGCGCGTGCCCCGTCGGGCTCTGCTCAGGATGAGCGGACAATCATCCCCGAATTTCTGGTGTTACGTCGGTATGCGGCCACACATACCGACGTCCTTTCCGGGGTCGTTAGCAGGACGGTTCAGGCTCCCACCCTAGCCGCCCACGACCCCGGAAGCCCCTTACGACAGGCAGGGGATACCGTAGCCCTATTCTGGTCCCGGGCTACAGGGACAACCCTTTAGTTGCCTGCATGGACTATATATGAGATAAGGATGGTACATATAAGATGATATCGGGCGAGCGAGAGAATCGTGAATGTTTATAAATAACTATTTCCTTCCTTAACTACCTTGAGTATCATGTTAAGGGAAATTCTAAGAAACGAAATTTGTCTTGACGATATTCCAATTTGCCGTAATTGAATACATGTGTTCAGTTTTATCCTCGTGAAATTATTTTGAAAGTTTCACATTAAATACCTGTAGATGCACTTAATATTAATCACGTGAAATTTGTTAATTTTCCTGCTGTAGGCTTTTAGAATGCTGAAACTCATTTTAGCCAGGATTAACAAAAGACGAAGCTGTGAATACATGTCACATCACCCGTGAAACCCCAGCTTTGTCCGAAGTGTGAAAGGGTTCACTCATTAGGAAGATTGCGAGGGCGCGACGCTAGCGACATATTGTCTATGACCGCGGCGTGTTGCTGCATTGTCTCACCAGTCACTGTTGCCTTGCCACTAGGCATTATCACTGCCTATGTTACGGAAGTATATATTTTTTCAATGTGAAAGAAACCCCCGACCCGTAAAGCAAATCCATTCGGGTTAAACAACGGTCGCGGGAGACGCGACACGTAGGCCATTACTGGAATTGTCTCACGTCACCATATGACGGATTGTAATTCACGCCATTTCAAGTAACTGCAAATTTTTTTACTAATTCAAGAGTGGGTTTTCTCTCTACGCATCGTTTTTCGTATATTACATATATTAGCAAAGCTTTGAGGAATAAACTAGAGACGAAACGGATAGGTTTTTTTGCCGGATGGCCGAAAATCCGGCCGCCGCATATCCGGCCAAACATTGAAAGCAAAATAAGAAAGTTTCAAAGGTTCAACTTCTTAATTCAAGACTCCAACTACTTGATTGCAACTTTCCTAGACCCAAGATTCAAAACCTACTTCGGGGTTGTTGAAGCGGAGAGAGCTCGCCAGAAGATTCTTTTGGAATCCATAAAAATGTCTTGCGAAAAGTCCTCCAGCAGCAGTTCATGTTCATCATCGGTCAAAAAAAGAGAATAGACAGTGTTGTATCTATAGAAGTTCATTACACGTTCTGGGATTTATTTATCAGGTAGCGAATGAAAACAACACCATTCACTCTCACAATTAAGAAAAGAACGTGATTACAAAGGAGCTTGATTTTTACATGTAGTCAGTGCGCATTGGTTGCGATCATGATCATTATATTTAGTGATCAAATAATGCTGTACAATACCAAATCGTAACAAACTTTGCTAGAACACATCTTTCAGCGCCCGTCAGCAGCGTATACAACGAAAGACTTTTTTCGAAAGCTGGCCTTGTATACGAAAACAATCGAAAGCGTTTGTTGCCTCGTAAAGCAGAGAAAATGGTATTAATTTATTACAACTTGTTCTTTGTACGAGTTATTACGAGTACGAGTATTGATTTTCTTTGTGTAGTAAAAAAATATGATTTTATGTGATATTTGGGTTAAATAAAATGCTTCCTGAAGTACAAACTTTATATTCAGGTTGGATAGGCCGGATATTAAATTTAGGCCGGATACCGGACAGTTACCGGATATCCGTTTCATCTGTAGAATAAACTTTCAACAGGAAAACTTAGCTATCGTAAAACATTATTTTTTATACAAATTTTACAAAATTAATTTATACAAAATAATAAATGTATTTGTTCGTGAGGGAAGGTAGTAAATTCTATGAAGCAAATCGTTCGAAGCCTAACAAAGGATATAAGTAACTCTTCGTAATTGTAACTCGGACCTAATTTACCAAAATTCCCACGGAGCCAGTTTTTTCTGCTTTGTCAACGCTTATTTATTAATTTTTAAAAATAAAACTTCAATTACTGACCAAACAATGACTGTGTTTAAGCTACACTTTACCAATTGTAATTGAATGTCTAGTATTTGCTATAGAACCCAGAATAACAGTGACAAAATTGTCGGTTCCGTGGTTCTTATAGTCGGCGTTACGTAAGGCTGATACGATGCAATAAAACGTGTGATATTTGTGTTTGATATTTGTAATCTTTTTATCAAATAAATCCGTGAACCTGTTAACCCTAATACGTCTCATATATACGAAACTTTAATATTTAGTTAGGTTCTAATTTTCAAATTTCGTTAATGGTAAGTACATTTCGTAGCTGAACAAAAACTGAAGCCTTATGACCATGTAATTTCTGATAGTGTTATTCATATGTGTGATGTATTTAACGTTGAAACAAAGCCGCAGCGCCGGCGGACATAAGAATATTATAAACCAAGATGGCTTCGAGCAGGAAGTTAAGTAGGAAAACGCTAGCGTCATTCAAGGTCGAGAGCGCGTCGAGCTCTGTCCATCCAGTAGGTATATACGACACTAAGTACACTATAACACACACTTAATACGTCGATAGGTATTCACTCCCCTATTCTTTATTGATACAGCAAACTGATACTAGGTAGTGCTTCAACTATAAAGGACTAGGTTAATTGTTAATCGTCTATTTCATCGCAGGTACCGAATATTGCTTTCTCCAAGGAATAATTCAAGATCATTCTCATTTTGTCCACATATTAAACTATTTAAAGGTATTATTGAAACACCTAAATTAATGTTTCAAAGTTCTTTAAGCGTCTCTAGGGAATTCTATGATGGATGGAATGCTTTGTTATTGCTTTGAAAAATACTTTAACCTTTTTTGCGTCGATCAATTACAACGGCCAGCCCACTTATAAACTCCTGTAATGCACACTTTGCATTAAGCATACTATGATCCGTTCAAAGATATTCGACTATTTATAACGTCTTTCCTATAATAAGTGTGCAATCCGCACGCTTATTCTTTTGAATGGCAGGTAACTTTGCGGGACAATGGAAGTGAATTTCGTTGGGGCTAAAATATTAACTCTGTACAAAGGGAAACATTATATTTCCAGTATGAAGCACTTCTTCACTTCCGAACAATAGATTGAATGGGAAACGAAGTGGTAAACAGTGGTTCTTTTGGAGATACAACTCTGAGCGAGGTGCCCATTGTTCTTTGTTCCCGGCACGAAGATTCTTTATAAGCCGTACGGCTCCTAGTTCCTAGTTATGCCGTAGATGTATGATGTTTAATAATACTTCTGAAAATTGTATGACGGAACTCAGATTATAAAACAAAATAGTGTTTCACAATTTGAGTTATGTGGTTTTTTTAACGAATTGAAAGTTAAAAAATTAGTTGAAAGTTAAAAAAAGTAATTGAAGTTAAAAAAATAAATTATAATGTCCTACGATTTTTTTTATCACAAACAATTAAAAATTAGTTAAATGTAAGGGTTTCGTGCAACTAATAAAATATATGACTCAGGTGACGAAAGTATACGGTGAATAAAGGAATTCTGATTTGATGGGTGAATGAACATACATAGAAATATTGTACAAATACATATTCTTTGTATCATTTCAAAATATAGTATGGAAAAATTAAAGAAAATAACACCTCATAGCTCCGGAACTATTAAGCGTATTATTTTGATAAAACAATCGCACTATTGATCCTGTATAATAGATAAACCTGTACGAACTGATGTCTTCCTACAGCAAACGAAACAGTTTCTGGATTTAAAGTATGGACCCTACATCACGCAAATGTGATTTTAATTACATCATTCAATATCGAATTTATTTATCTATATAATTTTATATTTGTGTACTTATTTATTTAAAAATTCAGCTACATACAAAGATAGGTACTGTAACAATAAGAATTCTAAAAACGTACAATATTTTTTTTTGTTATCTACTTGTGGAAATCTTAAACCAAAACAATAAAGTAATAACAATAAAATTAAAATTAAAATAAAGATGATACAGAAAAACTACACTTAACCTCATTCGTGAAGCTGAGTTGCATTCTTGTAAACTCATCCACAAATCCATAATACAGAATACCGATAAAACCCCAACAAGATTTAAGTATTTCTACTTTTCGGAAGGCAACGAAGAATAAAAAGAGTTCTCAAATGCTTTATGTGATATCTTTTATTTGTCAAACAAAATGGAGACTTACCGTAAGAAAGGCTTTACAGGAACAATATCCTCCTGTAGACGCCGGCGTTACCTTTATTGTCTAATGCGGTTAATGCAAAACTACGACGGATACAAAATATATCCTGGTACCTACACACTCTAAGGGCTTTTGTACTTCTGTATTCGGTTTTCAGTTTAACTTCATTGTTAAAATGTTGTAATGTTAAAACTAGTAAACCAATATTGATTTGCGTTATAAAACCCATGCCTTACGTTGACAAATAGTATTCGTACCCCAAATAATTTTTAAAATTTGTATTGGACATGTAAAATATTTCGATTTGCTGCATTTTATTGTTTTAGTGTTTAACTTAATTCTATAAATTACAAACCTTTATTGCTGCAGAAAAACAGCTATAATAGAAAGTCTATATTAACTTTTATATCCCATTCCGCACGAACAGTTTTCGATTCCGATGATGAAAAGTATCATAGATAATGAACCCATAATATAACTTACAAGTATCATTTCATCATTTAAATCTCTATTATGATATCCGTGAAATACGTGCGCAGACGAAAAATAATAAAAATTCAAAATAATATGTTTTGTTTTCTATATCAATAACAGCAGTTTACGTTGTCATTCGTTATGCGCACTGCAAAAGGCTGGAATAACTTGCCCAGATCGGTGTTGACATAGACCCTGTATAACATTCTAGTTCCAGATTACGGCAAAGCTCGTTGATATGATCGTGCTGGCTACAGGCGAAGGAAAATGCCAGTAGGTGGTGAATTTAATGACGAGTTTACAGTAAATACTTGATTGAAGCAAGGGGTTGCCGTGTCACCAATGTTTTTCAATGTAGTCCTGGAGTATATCCTTAAAAAAATATGGTAAAACTCAAGTGCAGAAATTAATGTAAAATACAAGGCGATAAGGTACGCGGCTGACCTAGGTTAATTGGGGGAAAGCCGTGATGAAGTTGTGGTGGCCGCTAGGATTCGAGGGGAGGAAACGGAGAGGGTGGAAATCAAGAGTTAATTAGGACAAAAGTATCTTCATATGAAACGATTTAAAATGACCTGTGTTCAGTATTAAGATCGATATGTCCGAAATAGTAAATATAAAGAGTTTTCCGAATTTAAATAATGATAATAACACCCACCTTATAACACCATTAATAATAACACCTGGGAGGAAGAAATTAACATACAGTTGTTAGACCTGTGGACGGAATGTCAATGAGTGACGTTGGCGCCTACTCGTGTCAGTCAAGAATGTCAATTGAAGAATAATGTAACAGTGAAAGAAAATGTAAAGGCAAAATCATATTAAAGACTGTCTTAATTAATTACTAGTATTTTAATGCCCTGCCCATATCATAAGACATCCGCATCCACAACGTCCTTCGGTACACTGCGGCCCTGCACAAAGTTTTGGCTTCTAAGGTTATCTCCCAAAGAATTAAAATTTAAACATATAAAATCGTAATAGAACCTATATTATGTATGGTTGCGAAATCTGGACCTTTACTCTGAAGGAGAAAAGTAAACTTGTAATAGCTGAGCGGAAAATTTTGCAAGAATTCCTGGGTCCCACTATATTAGATGATGGAAAATGGAGGGCCTGAAAAAATTCCGAAATCGAAGACCTTGTAGCCGAATACAATATAATCAGAGAAATTAAATCCCACCGTCTTCGTTGGCCCGATCACATGAAACTAATAAGAGAGGGTCGCAGTGTACAGAGAGCGTTCTTGGAACGAGCAACTGGTCGTCGACCAGTCGGCCCTACTATGTATCGATGGAATGGAAGTCGATCTGTATGAACTTCAAGCCAATAATTGGCATGAGATCACACAGGACAGTAACCAGTGGCGAGCTCTCGTGTCGGAGGCCAAGCTCCACTTTAGGTCGCGGCGCTAAAGGAGTGAGTAATAATCAATAAAAGTAATTTTATATATAAAAAAGATGGCAATTTACGCAGACAACTTTGGCGAAAATTGGTCAGTATATTAAAAATAAACCTAAGGAAGTGTCAAAAAATGCCTAATTTTTTTATATCGATTAGCCATAGCCAATTTTCCCTATCGTTCATATTTTTAAAATAAATATAATTAATACATATCGACTTATTTGTACACGTCGCAGCTTACGTAATAGAAAAAACTGTATATAATGACTGACAAAAAAACCTCAATAACGTTCAAATAAAAAAAAAATATGAATTACGGTCGAATTTCGACAACTAGGCGACCTTTAGTATAGATAAATCAGTGATTTCTAAGTAACGTATAATTTAGGACTATTGACAGTAACTAAAGTTACCTATTTGATTAAAATTGAGTATTCAAATGAAATTTTCAATTGTGATTAATTCAATTACCATAAATATTTCTTATCAATGATCTATGCTATGAGTGAGATCGGATAGTTACTCTTTTTGGGTTTTAATTTTTGCCGACGTATTGTCTGCGCGCTCCACATCATCCCAAAGGATTCTTGATCGTTATAATTTCGGCGCGCGTTTTCATAAAAATCATCCTCGATCGTTATCTACCGAACAGGTCGATTCTTTTTTTCTAAAGTGCATCATTTATTATCTTTAAAGGTAAAAAAAAGGTAAAGGTCTCTAAAGCGCCGCGCAGTCCTTTCTAGGAAACGGTCATGGTTTGTCTGACACTCACTTGTGAGATATAGAGCGGCCACGGCTAGTGGACAATGTTGTGACGATTTTAGATGTCCATCTGAGTCTGTTCAGCTATGTATCAGGATTGTATATTTCCAAGTAAAATTACTTATACTCCGAGTTTATCAAACAATCAAAATAGTTTGAAATTATAAAGTACTACATTTGCTATCTACATTTTGCTATCATTCTGTCTTTTGCGGTTATATTTGTTACGAATCCGTTTTAACCAAACTCAACGATAAAGTTGAGTAGCAATTAAAATATGAACGAAGTGTACCTACTGTAGTATCTTTCTTTAAATATCACAGGCTAAATTTAGTGAGACGCTGATCAAAACTAAACCTTAAAGGTTAAAAATAATCATCTTAGTTGCGCAATTCCCACAGGGCCTTGCGAGTAAATGTACATCTTTTCAATAACGGCACAAAGGCAGGGCAAGAGTCAGGTAGAGCACATCACGCGGCAGGGGTGCGTCGCAGAAGTTTTATATTTCCGCTTCTTTGTTATGGACGTAGATCCCAATTAATAATTTCTCTGGGTGACCGGAGTCATTGTCACGTCACCTCCCTAGGTGTTTGCTCCATGCTGTCTGAGAAGATAGACTGCATCGCAATTGTTTAGTTTTTGTGATTAAAAACAACTTTCTGCTTCATTGTCAATGGCATTATCAGTTCATTGTACCTGCTGCACTTCATTGACTAACATTTTGTGTAATAAAATCAAATAGATGAATAATAAAATAATAACAATATCAAGGTAATGTAGACGCACTTAATTAATATGATTTTACAAGGAAATATGAGGAACGGAAATGAACGAAGGAGTAGTATTATATCTGAAATTACACAATATCATCAATTCATTACCAATCACTCATCATCAATTACCTTAGAACCAATCATCAGTTTTATTAACCTCAAAACAGTTTGTAGCAGCTCCATATTATGGCTGCTAAGATTTGATTTAATCAATAATGTAATATTTATTTGCACCTACTCGGTCCCGTCTTAGATTGTGCTATACAAGATACATAGTTATGTCTATTTTATCATTAAACATATGAAATCAATAAATGATTTTTACATGTATCAACGAACATACTTATAATGACATCTTTAGTTTCTGTTCATATGATCATGTTGCGGCGTCGCGGTATTTCCTGTTCGTGAAATGTATTTAAATGTATGCATACTTTTTGTCGATGAGTTTATAAACAAGTGGCTTTGTTGGCCTGCTGTGCAAGACGATGAGCATGTATGAAAATAACTAGTGTTTTTCGGGATATTATTCAAAAATTTAAAGCTCAGTCTTCATAAGTTCCGCAATACATTATTCTAATACACGTCTCATAAGCCTGATGTTAATAGTCCACACCAGCACCATTATTTAGGTAATTATTTGTTATTAAAAAATTACTAATTTAGGTGATCAAAACCAAAATCATTTTAAATAATTAATACATGAAGTAGCTAAGCAAAATTACGTTATAATTATTTATTTTAAACTCTTTAACTTATTACGTATTGAACAAAAAGCATTTATTTATTTACTCATATCCGACACGGAAGGGTGGCAATAATGAACCTTTTGCTTATACCTGAACGTCAGTTTCAAAAAACAAGTAATAAAAAAACAACGAGACTTGTAATTTTATATGAAAAAAAATGAGCAAATAGGTAAATTTTTGTAAGGATTTATAATAGGATTAATTTTGGACGTTTTTTTTATCACTATTGTTATTTAAACAGTTAATTGTAAACAATTTATTACTGAATTTGCTTTGAGGACCGATTAATATTTTACCACAGAAATTTCTTGAATACGTTAGATTGAAATACATAAGGCTGCCGTATTGTATTGATATTTTGGCATTGAAATAAACGGTACGTGTATAATGACGTTATATAATGACAGCCGTCACTTTTGACAATTGATACAGATAACACCAAAGTCTAATGAACTCTAATGCAGTCCTACAATAAACACGTCTAGACAGGCCAATCTTGCTGGATCAGACCCAATCCCAGACAAATAACAGTATTTGGAGAAATGGGTTGAGAATTGTGAATGTACACATAGAACCCACACGGTAATTATTAATTTTGCCATAATATAAGTGATAACCCTCCTGACATGATGCTATTTCTAGAAGTTGTCAGGTGTTATATCGACAACAGAGGCGCTGGACAACAGAATGACAAAGACTGTGACGGTACTATGTACTCACGGAGAGCCATTAGAGCATGGTCGTAAATGCGCGTACAGACGCGCGCCGTCGCGCCAGGAAGTGCTCCCACGCACGAGTAGTGACCGATTCAAATAAGAAGCTAGTTGGCAAGACTCCCCAAATTGACACTGTCAACGAACGACTGATTGCTTTCATGTTATTTTTATTGAGCTGTTTAAAAAAGATGTAACGTTTATTAACGATTTGTTATGTTGATGATTAAATCGTCTAGCAATTCAAGTTTGAAGTAAGAAGCTCAGATCGGAACGCAAATACTTCGATTCAATAAATTCGAATGAGGATATTGCTATAGAATTTGCATAATTATAAAAGATAAATCACTTTATCTACTTGGTACATATACATACCTAGGTCATTTAATTCAAATTAGGGACTTACCACGCGCAGGCTGTCAAAAATCTATATTGATAGCGGAGACTAGTTAAATTTAAATTTTCAAAAAATATTTGATGTACAGATTTGCTTTTATTACTAACTAAGATTGATATGCTATTAACATATCGGTGTCGAATTGAGTTTGAGCCCACATTGAATTTCATATAGAATATCTTATGTTCTGCTTCTAACAAAGACTATAAAAACTACCTACAACAAATAAAAATTATTTATTATACAAATATCATGTTACATAACATATTTCAAGAATCAACATTAAGAATGTTAAATTGTGACTTTATTTAGAAAACAAATTTGTTTATTGCTGACCGTACTACATGCCGAAGATATTAATTGACAACGATCTAGTAAATAGGGCGGGCAATCAATTGATTGGACTTTATAGATTTCTTTATTTGCGTTCACGTGGCAGTTCCTGTTGGGCTACAATCTATATGAAGCATTGTACGTTGCTACCGGCGCGTAGATCGACTCGTGTAATAACCACGTCGTTCACGGAATGTGATCCCGTCGCCAACTGTTGATAAGTGTCACCTGAGACTAGCGGTCCGATTCACACTACTTCTGCTTTTAATTACCGACGCCGGTACATCGCGAGTTCTAAGCCACTTTACGTTACTCTCTATAAAGACAACTTTCCTTGAATATAGTAATGTTTGGATTGCTTCGAATTTAATTACAAGATTCATTTATATAGTACAGTATTGATAATGTTAGCCCTGGAAGACGTGGGCCTAGGTCTACCGGGTCCAGGAATAAGCAGCGCCCTTATACAAATTTCTTATACATATTATATTTTATATCTTGTAATGTTACTATGAGCACTACATATACCTATAAGAATTTTATTGGCATAATAAAATTCAATTGTCTCTGTCGACGCTAAAACTAGTTCATTCCATAACGTATTATATGTTTTTAATTGTTTTTGTTAAAAATAAGTATGTATATTAATTATACGGACGTAGGAAACAATTACAATAAATATTTGAGTGTTGTTCACCATGCCTAAAATAGATTGTAGAGACTCATTTGATAGGACAATAAGTAGACTCGCAAACCAATTGTATTTGTATGGTTTTTTTGGGTCCTTATCGTCGTATTCATTACAACATTGGTTAATTTGAAATAACA
Source organism: Megathymus violae (assembly GCA_003671415.1). Taxonomy (NCBI): domain Eukaryota; kingdom Metazoa; phylum Arthropoda; class Insecta; order Lepidoptera; family Hesperiidae; genus Megathymus; species Megathymus violae. The sequence goes on from PDGT01000010.1 coordinate 4,952,147, forward strand.
CTACCCACTTATACATATATTGGGATATTGGAAACATTGATGGTCTTTAAGATAGTATAAAACTTTGTACGGTGCTTTGTACTCATTCCAGTAATTGACACTTAGATACTTTAAAAAAATAACCATGCATTCCGATTTCTAATAATTGTAATCTTGTTAATTGAAACATGGTACAATAAATTATTATCAGAAATAAATTTTAATTAAGTGATTTTTACATGTCGTCAAGATTTATTTATTTAAATACTGTTCATGCACACACAGAAATATTTTACAGGAAATAAAATCAAAAGATAATAAACAATGTGCGAAGGTACCACTTATTTCTTTTAGAAATGACTTTCAGTAGATTCGCAAGAGCAAACGATAAGACAAATGAGTAAATTTAGTGCGTACACATACTTATACACAATATAAATATTATACACGTAGAGGAAGATTATTTGATTGCTTTTTTAAATGCATAAACAGATCTAAGTGCAATGATGTTTCATGGCAGTGAGTTCCAAATTCTGACTGCTTGCTCAAAGAAGGAGTTGGAATAGGAACAGGTTTTTGGGTTCTTATTACCATCGTTGCAGTACTTTCACCGTCACGGGTACTCTGCCATGGCCCTATTCATGCAACAGAGTCAACTATTGGTGTGCAATCCACCATTACGTAAATTAAAAGTCAAGAGATTCACTAGTTTTTGAGGCTAAAAATATAAAGTCGATTTTCTGCTAAAGCGATGGATATGTTACATCGAATCATCCATTATAAAATGTTAATGAATATTTTTTATTTTATATGCAACTTATAAAGTTGTTGCCATTTTGGAATCCAACTCACAAAATACATACAATTAATTAATTAATAACTTTTTGTTACATAAAAAAATAAATAACAATTTCCTAGACATAGCCTACAAAATATTCTTAGTTTTGTTACAGTCAGAGATGGATACTATCTCATTTCAGTACACAAATATAATTTGATTCACTTTATATTTACATAAAAGAAAATTGAGCATTTTTTACTTTTACGTAAACTTATTTCGATGACTGTATTGTCGATCACTGGACCAAGCACCTTATACGGTAAGCACATTCCTGTTACTCGTGTACCTACATCCGTGACACAAGAATGTTTGTATGTGTGCACGTATGATGTGACTGCGACAGTTAGTGTTTTTGCGACAGCGCGGTGCGTTTAGGTGCACGCCGGATCCGGGTCAGGCGCATCACGTAACGGCGCGCTGGTAACGGGAGGTAGGCTGGGTCGTGAAGCGGGATGAGCTACGCGGAAGTAGCGCGATAAGCCTACAGTTCGAGCCTTATAATCACAGGTTCGATATGCAATGTTTATGTGGCTTCACCCGCTGGAACTGGAACTGTAACTGGAAGATTACAACGTAAAGTTCTAGGGATGCGTCTCTGGTTTCTTGATCAATTCCTATTTGCGAGTGTTTCTGGTTCAGTTAGTTGACAAGCATGAATTAGATATTTAAAAGCCCGTCGTTTGTATGTGCTATCTACTGCATAAAAAATACAAGCCACCTTATCTGCCTCCTGCCGGTGGCCGGTACGGTTAAGAAACAACGAAATCAAAATTGAATAAATTTGATTATGTGGTGCGTAACTTCAGCAAGTGAAAGTAAAACCGTATAATTGACTGTAATCTGGTATTCTCATTAGCAATTCTCGAAAATTTAAATTGCGTTTTATGAAAATCGAGCCGTCTTAAACGGTTGTGTATGAAATCAATGTTATACAATTTAGTTTTTGTAGTAGCTAGTAATTTACTTCTGGTCGTATCTGGAAGTGGTATTGAAACGGTTCACGGTTGGTCGAGAGGCGCGCCGGCAAAGAGCAAGTTCACTGCCACGGTCGCGCCGGAGCGACAACCTTGTCGCTTACCTCGTTGCGTGCCTTCGTAATTTATCTAGTGCCAAAAATTACATTAATTATGCATGCAGTCTCCTGATGTCGATGGTTGCAGGACTAAAAGAGATTAGTATATCATAGAAATAACTCATGATGTAATATCGTTTAAATTTTTAGGAGCTAACGGAATTTTCCTTTTAGTGTAGGTCTTAGAAACTAAAAATTTGGACGAGTTTTCATTATTATGATGATATTTAAAGTAGACAAGAATATCTATAGTCAGTCCCACCCACTCCAAGCTAGTGAGACACGAGTGCCGAATGATTTGAAATTCAGTTTCCCACACAGTCGCTTGAGTTCTGATCTAGGGCACGCATATTTGATTTTTTTATGTAACGTCACGTCTATTTACAATTTTCTTGTATTTATATCTTAGAGCTCTCTATATTGTGACGATATGTGATGTTTGCTAACATTTGGTTGTCCAGGGTATTCTCTTCTCTCATAGCTTCGTACCTAAATGTTTTTCTGTGTTTCATCTGACAAATACCTAGAGCGTAACAGTGGTGTAATAATGAGTTAAAAATTTGTATTCAAATGTAATTTAATAAATTTTTTCATAATTAAATAGAATGTAAGGTAGGATGGATTTTAAAGATGGATTTTTTTAACTGAGTGGAAGTTTTTGTTTATAAATCCATTCCATAATCATGGTTTGTTTCGTTGAAAACTTAGTGTTGTCTTATTGTATTATGGGTTATAATAACTAGTAGACTGATTTAATCCAACGTACTCATGCAAAGAAACTTTAACACGATATTTCAAAACACTGATATTGACATCTTTGCAGATTCAATAGGTCAATTTAAGAAAAAATTCAACGCTTTATTTGCGTTGATAGACATAATATAATTATCTTTCTAAGCTTTTGATTGCTGTATTACCTTATACTTCGCATATATTTTATCTGATTACAGTGTTTTTTCATAAGTGTTGTGCAAACCTTTAATTTAGGTACATAAAAACGTAATGTTATTATGTATTACTTAACGGTGTAAAGTTTATCTATGTACTTAATTGGCATGCCTTTAATTAATAAATACTCGACCTATTTTTAAATAATATGGGAATATAAGTATTAGGTATTAAAGAATTTATTAAACTATTACTAGCTCATATATGTAAATGTTGTCGCAACATATATTATCCCTGCAATAACAGCGCAATTCCGATGTGGATTTAACTTATTAAATAAATCAAAGTATAATTGAAGAGGCTCAAACCTAGCACAACCACTTTGCCCCGATAAAGAGTGGTGGACAGGCAAGTCGTCGGTAATTCCAAGTGTTGAAAGTACATGGGGCGTGTTAACCCTTTTTGTCATAACTTAACGACTGCTATGTAATGATAACAACTGTCGATAACGGTTTAATGTGTTCTCCAAAGTCCTCACAGGCAGACAGGTTTGTTACAGACCCCGTACGAAAGTTGTTGTCGCCCACTTTTCATAAACCGAATACAAAAATGAGCCTCGACTAACATTAACGTATAATAGTGCATAAATTACATAAATTAAGATGATCAGATATATCAGAAATAAACATTTATATTTCAAACGTAGTCATCAATGTTCGTTAATATTGTGTTGTTTATATTATGTAGTGTACGTTTATACGGAAATATAAGATATAACGTTGCATTTCTGGACATAAAAACAAAATCAGCCTTTTTCTTGTATTCCTCTTGGGACACAGTTTAATTACGCCTGGGCGTCTCAGAAATAAAAACGTCTGTTATTGGCGACGTACTTATAAATAATAGGTGTTATAAATAAACGTGTCAAGTACTTATTGTCACGTCAGTCATCACGAAACAACACGAGAATAGACACATTTTGAGTTCGAGACATGCGAATTTTCAAACCGAAGCGAAAATTGTTTCGGTTATCGTAAGAAGATAAATTTTAGTAGTAGTACATTTACTTGCGAGCAAGAAAGATACTTTTTCATTTCGCTGAGTCATTATTTACAATCATAGTCTACATATGAAACTATCGCGTTATGTAACAAAAAATTGTGTATGTCTGCAACGTCCGAGTAGACTAACAGACATCATAAACCTTGAGATAATGCCAAACAGTGAATTCTAAAATGCTTTATTTCGTGGACACCTACGTGTTACATAAGCCTGAACCAGAAAACAGATATGCAGTGAGCAAGCCAGAGCCAGTCGACATCGTATGTGAATCATCGCGGCCGGAAACTGCGCCATGTTGGCTCACTGCCGCCATGTTTACTCGCGCTCCGGAAGTTGCGCGCGCGCCGACCGTCTTTAGCCATCATTTCCACAAGTCGAACGGAATACGAGTCGGAAATATTCAGCGGTTATTTTGGGTGCCGACGTTTTTCCGCTTCGTGCGGACATTGCTAGAGTTAATCATATATTTAACGACGGAGACCGTGTTATTTATAGAGTAATTTGCCCTCAAACATGTTTGGAAGCTCATAATTCTGTCTGCGTTGTCTTTAGTCTGAATACGTACATTAGATGCTTAACATATTTTTTTATATTATATAATTCCTTCGATCGATCGCATTTTGAGTCATGCATATATTATCTAAAAATCAAATTATTTCTGTTTAGAAATAATATAACTTTATCGGTTTAGATTGGACAAATTTTTGTAACTGTTATCATGGCATTGACTATGATATAACTATACCAACATACTACTACTTTTTAACATGAAAAGTCACAATTTGCACGAGACATGACGTTCATAACTTTGTAACTGTGACTTATCGATATACCTAATGTTAATCCAACTGACGTGAATGTAAAAACAGGGTCAAATTTGGTAAAATACTTTATATTTTTACCGGCGTGGTCGATAACAAAAAACAGACTTCAAAAAGGGCTAAAATCGTACCTATAGAAATGTACGATGTTTTCCTATCAATGATCGCCTAAAAAATGTTTTAATACTTTTTACTTCTGAAACGAAGGTTTATTATCTATATTAGATATACAATATGAAGGTATTTTATGTATAAACAGCGCTGTAAGAATTTTTTTGTAGGATAACTTTCAACTGTGTACGATACTCACGTTCACGGTTCATGGTCACGGGGAGATCTGATCCGATGACATAAAATAATATAACATATAAATATAACATATAAATAAGTTAAGATATATCTAAAATCTATTAATTTATTAACGATTTTAAACTTTTCATTGATAATTTTTTGAAGTAATTGTACTCGCTTTGGGTTTATCATGTAGAAAAACTGAACCAACTTCAGTTTTTAATTTAGGCCTAACTTTAATAATATATAAAAAAAAAGTTGCAAATTGTATCTTTTGGGCATAGTAGTTAGTTTTTGGTTAGAATCGATTTTACAAATACTTTGTTGTAGTGACGAACTTCTTACCATTCCATGGATTCACCGTGCGGGTGGCGGGTCCATCGTGTGGCAGAGAGAGAAACTCTGGGACGCGCGACCCGAGTGTAGGTTTTTTTTTTTTTTTGCGCCCAGAGATGGTAGTGGGCTACCCTCCGGAAGCGGGGGAGGGGGGTGGTGAATGCTTTATGCATACCAGGCAGCCGGCTGCTCTGGTTATGTGGGACTCCCGTAGGTTACCCACTAAACACCACCCGGTTGGCTTTGGCCTTGTGGCCCCTAAGCCTTCATCGGATGCGACCCCATCCTTAGAGAAGGATAGGGTGCTAGCGGCGCTCCCGAGGGGGCGTCCGCTTGTTATTAACACAGAAGGTGTTGTCGGATGATGAGACTATGTGGCGTCTTAAGGACGCTACTAACTGGGATTGTTGGAGTTTTTGACTGTGGCCGCCAAACGGAGGTCCAAGTCAGAAGATAGCTTGTCTGGGGGATTGGTGAGAGCATTTCTCGGCCGCCGGATTTGGCGGCCTGAAAGACTAGGAGCGGTGTAGTC
>PDGT01000010.1:4959457-4995028 GCA_003671415.1 Megathymus violae
CCCCCCCTGCCTAATCAAATTTGGAAGGAACCTGTTAGTGCTTTAGATACTCGTTCTAAAATATAACTTACTGCAGTTCTCTACAAAGACTTAAAGATCTTTTAACTAAGTTATAGAGAGATTTTACTGTTATGCCTCTTGCCCCCATTTCTATCGAAAATAAATTAAAATAACCACATAGCTATTTTTGGTTTGCTGTTAAATTTCTGTAACTACTACAAAGTTTCACCAGGAGGAAGAAAAGTACTCTAAACTTCTTGCAACACAATATGCAGTCCTACTGGAGTGGCAACAATAAAGACTCCCGGTAACACGTTTACCGTTACATACAGAAAGCAGGGCTCACCGGCGAAAAGTAGTAAAAATACTATAAGCCGCTACCATTCTTTACAGACAAATTTCGCGGTGCACTGAAATACGTCGAAACAAAATAACCTTTAACCAACATAACTTTTCAAAATTACCCATTTAAACCATTTTTTTGTAGTTTTCTTTCAGCATCTGTAAATGATGCTTATATTTATTCGTTCAAGCATGAGCCTTGATTTCTGTATACAATTGTAATTGATTTCTCTATACGATACATAGGTAATTCTATGTCTCGCTGTAATGAGTTAATGTTAAGTTAAATATGGCTGTTTTAAAAGGCTATAATGAAGTGCGTCTGACGTCCCGAACGGTGCGCTGGCGCGGCGTTGGCTGTCGGAATGTGGTCGAGCCGGGAGGGCGGAGAGGCGCGAGGTTGTGAGGGACAAAGCCTCTGGAACTGGTTCTGCTTCCTGTACGTGTCGGATGTCCTGCGGCTTCCTGCCCCGCCCCCCCTCTCCGCTGCCACACAACGGGTTAAGAGAAAAGATGGATCAGGGTTGCGGTTCAAAATATATACTTAATTTTTTTTTACATTCTGTGGCTAATTTTTAAATTGTAGATAATGTAACTTTACATTGCATCGTATTCACTTTCATGAAAAAGCAAACTATAAAGGGGTGCCAGAACTATTTCGTACTTGATTAAAATTAGTGCTCTAATAAGATGCGTACCAAGTTAAAAACTATCGAAATTGAAATAAATCTAAAACATTTCCCCATCTAACCTTTAATAATTCCATCATATTACGCAATAGTTTACCTATGTTGTCGGTGACGGTGTTTTATAAATTAGGTAATAATAACTAAAATCATTAAATTTTCATCTGTATCAGCGGCGACGAAGTGAAAAATTCTTATTCTTATAAAACATTATTAACCAAAAATTTTGATTCTGTCTATTAGATTCCACAGTTTATGTAATTGAGTCGTGACTGTAGAATAATGTAAATTTTAAAGTAATTAACACAGTATATTTAATATTGGATATGAACAATCATCTACTCTGTTATTTATTTTATTGATGATTTTGTAGCCCAATATATAGTGATCCTGCCTGTTGAGAGAATGGTTTGACTTTGTCTCACAGACATTTATGTGGCAAATAATATTTATACTTGAGTCTTGGGTGTGCATACCAAATATATTAACAAAAAAAATCGACTTCAATGTAAAGAAGCTAAATTTATGGTTTCATCTCCTATTTTTCACCCTTAGTGGTAGAATTTTCTTCTTCAAATTTAAGAGGGAACAAACGGTATGTATACTGTCTCAAACAACAAATAAATGTTCCAAATCGGTTAATAAATGACAGAGTTCTGAGGTGACAAAAATAAAAACACAAACAAATTGAGAAGCTCCTCCTTTTTTGAAGTATTTTGATGGTTAATAATGCCGGAGAGATATTGCAGGGATATGAGCGTGTATACATATTCGTTCATATCTTAATAACTTTAAGGTGCAGTACGCTCTTCTAGTTATTGGCGTGAAGAGCCCTGGCGGAGGCAGGACACGCACGATTGAGAACGTTCTCTCTGGTTGTTTTTGTTGCGCTGCGGTCAGTGTAATGCAACCCGAGCGCTGTCTTCCCGACCAACAACGGCATATTAATATCCAATCCCCCGCCGCCGGTGCATGTAATAGCTTTTATATTTTCGTTTTATCTTATAACTAACTTCAGTTTAGCGTAGAACTGATTTTTATTATCTCAGAATAAACTCATTCGGTAAATTTTCTCTTGTAAAATATATGACGTAGGTATAAATACTATATACTCTTATAGTTATTTGCTTTTTATTACAATATAACATCATGTTTAAAGTGAATTATAAAAATTTCAGGACCAGTTTCTATTTAGACACAGTCGCGAGTAAATGTTATGCCGATATTTATGTTTTGGGATTTACCTTGAGATACAAAGGTAGTAATTAAATACCTACAAAGTACAAACAAAGGAATATTTTCAAGCAAAAGACAATTCAGTGACTCGCTTCCCTCACGTATTAGCAGCGTTATAATATATTTACTTGTCAGTCACGTGTATTATCTTCATCTTCTTTTCTCGTTTGCTCTTATCAAAATTTTCGGAAGCGCTGGTTTTAACATGTCGAATTTCGGAACGCCAGGTTAAAATAGTCTAGACCCGCGTTTCAATTCTGGACAGTTACTAAACATAAATTAATATTTTGTAGAAAGAGTATAAAAAAGTGACGTCAAAATTATTTTTATTTAATATATTTGTATTTCATGTTCAAAATCGATTCAAGTACAGACGAAGAAGGTTACTGAAAAACAGGACATTTTGGTTTTTATGGGCGGATCTACTTGAGTTGCTTGACTGTCCGTGTCTGTGAGGTGGCATGTTCCCGTCAACGGGGCAAATAGAAAAAGTCTTCAAGGTTTCTACATTGGCGTTTGATTATGCCTAATCTGACCGGGTCACAAACTCTCTTGGCAATAAGAGATATTGCATGTGTGTAAGGATACATCAATAGCCCAAGTTTTTAGAAATTAGTGTACATTATGAAGTCAAATAAAATTAAGATACATATGGCTTTCTTCAAATTAAGTTCACATCGGTATCTGTATCTAATCTAACCATTTCCTATGTTCCGGTTTATTCCATTATTTGAGAGAGGCTTTTATTTAGACCCAAAAGCTATCATCATTGATGGTAGCGACAATATTATAATATTATGTATGTACTTACTGCTACAAATATTACTATTCGTACATATATTAATTAAATCCTTATATCCGTGACTTTTAAATTATTAATAGGTACTATTAAAAATTTATTTTTAATTTTGTATGTTTTCACTATTTTTCCGATTGCAAAAAAAGCATATAGCAAACCATCCTATTGTGAGATAGATAACAACTGCTTATATTACGTCTGTATAGCTATTCGTTTATTCTTCAAGTTTCGCGCGCCGCTTCCCCCCGCACGTCCGCGCTGAAACAATGCGCGTTCGCTTCCGCATCGTCACTTGTTTGCCACGCACAAGGCTATTGCCAAGGCCTTTGCTTTCTACACGCTTTTTTCTCAAGCAAACGACCGAAATTACGACAAGTGAACTGATCACTGTACATTTGTTGTTAGAATATTCTGAAGATAACAAACCCGTTTTAAATCCGTAGTGCGGGTTTAAGCCAATAGCGTTTGGTAATTGTTTAAATGCGTATCTCAGTAGGCATCGTTACAGAGTGAGCTCGAGGCTCCTTAAAGCGATAGGTCATAGTTCACTGCTTGTGATGCAGCTTGACAAACTTTGAGATCATTTAGAACACTAAGATATGCACGTTCCCTTCCGAAGTTTATCTTCGCCGAAACAAGTGATGTAAATAAATTTTTATGTAGTTCGTAGGTAGAATTTCAACACAGTACGAAATTAGAACCACTAAGAAGCATACAGTAATATATATTCTTGGTTATACTCAAACTGTACTATAATATATTCATTACATTTTCATCTCTTACAAGTCACTCCAGCAAGTTATGATTAACTAACTTGAAATAAGTGATAATGACAAATTAAAAAGAGCAGAACAAATTACGAGACAATAAAATAATTAGAAATGTAAATAACATAATTAACAGATGAGCTGACATCCGCGATTGCATCACACAAAACAAGAAAAACTGCAAGGATGAGAAAATGAATGGAATAGGAGCCGGACGTGATGGTTCGCACAATTAGTCTGCCCATGGCTGCGATTAACAGCTATGCCTAGATATAGGGACACGTACAGTTGCTCTAAGACTGTCCACAACGATGACTACATGCTACATTTACGTATGTATGTACGTATATTTTTTCTTCCGTTTCTAGTCTGTTTAGTTCTATCAATAACGTTCGTTGATTTAGGTATTAACAAGTTTAGCAATATTGAAGACACTGTGACAAAGTTCCTATAAACAAATAAATTAAAGAAATCCCACAACGAACTGAAATTTGTTAATTCCGTACGTAAGAATAACACAAAGATTAGGTAACATACTGTGTTAAATTTAACGTGGCCAAAGTCAAACTAACGACGGTTATGTCTTGCTCTTATCTCTTTAATAATCTTTAGAAAATAACTACTGAATGATGAATATGAGCCATCACTAAAGTTCCAAATTACTAATTTAATATCAGCCAATGAGCCCGGTTGTAGGTTTATTCCTCAGCCAGTTTTTTTTATTAATACCTATAGTCTAGTTGTTATCAGAGGCTGATGACGAGTGAATTTCATTAGTCTTCCTTGAGCGGCAGGATGCGAACTGGATCTTATTAATTGTTTAAAACAGGTCCATCCCGGATAGCTGCTCCATTCACTGCTTGTGTAATTGCATTATCATCTCAGTTCAGGTTTATTTGTTGCTAAGACAGGATGTTATTAACTAGGTACACGCTATTACATAGATATAAAACTTAAGATTTGCATGTTATTACTGAAAAACCTTGTACTTTTCGTCTTGTACGTAATTAATACATTATTAATGGCGATCGATAATCTACGTTTTTCAACGAGTTTTGGCTGTTTTCGGTTTAGTATGTGAGGAAATAGAAATTAAAAAAAACATCTTTTTATTCTTCAGTTTTGCCTAAACACCATCACTATAATGATAGACAAAACACAAAAAATATATATCATAAAATTATTCTGTAAACAAATATATTTTTAAGATATTTTTTAAGTAAGATATTTTTCAAAAAATTATTCTGGAAACAAAGATATTTTTAAGCATTATAAGCGAGCGTAATATGAAATAGTATGTATAGACTCAGAAAATAAAGAATTAATGCAACTATCTGTTTTCTGCAGCCACATTTTATAGATAAGCTCGCCTTAAAATAAATTGCTTTCAGTAACAAACCGCGACAAAATGACGACGGGCATAATAAACAAACCGCAAATTACGTAAATTCCAAAGATGTTTGGAAATCGGTAAAATTTCATGATGACAGGGCAAATCTTGAGGATGACTAATCGTTTGCAATCATCTGAGAAGTGATATTACCTACCTACCTAGATTATCTCCATTCTTTATTTTTGCTAAACATTATTTCTTGGTGTGCGGAAATTTGATACAAACACTTGTATCAATATGATTATCTCCGGCCCTTTTCCTTATTGGTCGGTAATGGGCCAATTATAGTTTTCATGTAACTGATATGCATGGGAGTGACTATGTACCATCACATTCCCTGTCTGTTCGACATCAAATATTGACTTCGCTTTCAAATATTGACATAAAAATTATAAATTGCATATTCACTATACGTCACGAGTTAACAATTATTTCAGTATCATAGTAATACCACTTCAGTCACTTTATAACGGATACTAAAGCTTGATTATCTTGTTACGGACGGCTTATTTTGTGAAATAAGAGCAATATTGTGGTGGCACATATTGATCGCTTTAGACATTTACTTGTGTCTGCGAGTCTTTATAAATACTACGATTCTTAGTGCTTCGTATGTTTTTTTTCTTGTTTAAGTTACATTATTTATAGTTACAGTGAAAAGATCTTTTAAAAATAGTTTTACGTTACCAAGTAAAGAATTAATTAATTGATTTTTAATCACCATTATAAATACTTAATTATTTACAGTTGTTTCACTATAATACTACCCTTCGGTAAATAATCATAAACTGAAATTGTATGTAACAATATGTTGTATAAACGCTAGTAATAACGGCGGTATAATCTCATTGTCGCCAAGTTTCGCAAGAGGCGGCTGACGTGAAATTCCTGCAGCTCAGAAAGTGGAGTGTTATGATGTGTGCCCGGCGGGCCGGAACGACGAGAGTAAGAGCTGGCGTAATGCATAGGCAATGCAGAGCAAATGTAATTGATTCAATTGATTTAACATATGAATATTTGGATTACCGTAACGTTGAGAATCATCTATCTATATAAATAAAGATTTATTATAGGTCATCTTGACTTGATGAATCGGCTAATTTTATGTAATTGTATGATTTTTTTTGTTGTATTCGTCATTGTCAGGATAAGATATGTGTAAAATAAAATTTTCGGAAAATCAACGGAAAAAATTGAAATTTTGAATGGTATTTTCGTATGAATATTTAATCCTGACCCCATAGCTCAGTTGGTAGTGACCCTGCCTGCCGAGTGTGGCGTGCCGAGTTCGATTCCCGGCCGGCGCAGACATTTATGTGACAAATAAATGTTTATTCTTGGGTCATGGGTATTTGTAATCTCATATTTGTGTTTGTCCATGCCACCCGCAACACAGGGAATCCTAGTGCGGCGGTGTGAGTAAAAAAAAAGAAAAAAATCCTATCCCAAATGTGACTTTCAATTTGGTTGTTGCTATTAAAGAACGGTTACATTGGATAAACCCCCTAACAACTGGATATAAAGAAATTATAATATAGACATGTTTTTTTTGCTAAATGCATTTCTCATCTTCTTTATTAGTAAAGTGCACCCGTGCAAAGATGATAAGACAAATTCGCCATGTGAGCTCCGATTGGTTACCATTATCAACTGATAATTATCTAAGTTTAAGTTGTTTTTTGTGTAAAAACTAGTATAAATTGACCATCGGTTTCTATTGACATTATACGAGGAGCATTATCGACATGAACAATACCAGCACGTTTAACAATAATGTTTAATAAAGATGAGTTATGGAAGATGTATGTTAAAACATGTTGCACGGGTGACTCCTAGTAGTTCTGCTAAGTCCATGTAGTAAATCGGGAAGCAATATTAGCAAAAGTGAAATGAACGATTGAAATTCCGAATTCACGGAAGAGTGACAATTAAAAGGTAAGGTAAAGTATGAAGTTCTCATTTGTAACAGGGATGTACTTACATATTGATAAATATGTAACACTAACAAGGCTTTAAAAATAATGGATTCTCGGAATGCAAAATCGTATCCTGATAACTCAGAGAGACTTATGGCATTATTGAGAATTTGAGACAAACATTAAGCAATACAATTTCCAGTTCTACGTTTTATTATAGAAAATATTCGATCATTTTTTTTTAATAATAACAACGGATACACAAGTAATCCTTGCTCAATAATTGGATTATCATGGACTGTCCGTTTACTGATTTCTTTCAACCTTTTTCTTTTTACCTCGTATTTTCTTACTAAAAGGTGGAAACGTCAGTCTCTACCCGGCAAGAAAATAACACTACACACTCACATACAACACACGATCTTAATTAGTTTACTTGCGTAAGAAGTTAAAGGCAGCAAGATATGCAATACCTCGAAAGCTCTCACCATCGCCGCAAGTTATTCTCCATCACGATTAGCCGCATCCTGTCGCTGTAAACGGAAATAGGTAATTTCGCTTATACAGATATAATATGTGCATTATAAGCAAGACACCGTTGAATCAGTTGGTCACGCGTGCTGCGCGCATAGAAACCCGGGGGCATCGACTGCGACACGCAATATAAAACTGTCACTCTTTTCTCACAGAGTAAATCAAGAATATTTCATTAACTGTCAGTAGATAGTCACCCAATTAGCCTGCTGCAGCGCTGGCCTGGAAATGGGCCGGGTTCATTGTATGTAAGATTGATAACCAAAAGCGAAGAAAAGACCTATAATGGCCCAGATCCAGACCCCAGACCAGGTGGACTGATGACCTGTAAAACACAGAGGGGAGCCGTTAGATTCAGAGGGCTTAGGACAATTGGAGAGGCGCCAATTAAGGGAGCCTTTGTCCAATAGTGGAATTTAAGAGGTTGATAGGTAGTTGTAAGTTGAGAAGCTGGCACTGAAGGTCATGCGATTCATTCGACAGGCCTCTACGTTCTTTGTGAAATAACGTAAGCTTAACTATGGTGGGTATCAACACAGAATAAATAATAAATACGTGCGTCACATAGCATTTTGCACCACAGTTAATAAAATTCAAATATTATTATGTGATAGAGCAAAATAAATGTATATTTGTGCAACGCGACAGGTTTTATTGTGCAGCAAGTTTATTTCTTACTTATTGACCAATAAAAAATGACACATCGCAAGAAAGTACCTCTTCGCGAAAATTTTACAATATATAGCAAGTACATAGACATTAATTACTTGTTTATTATTGAATTATGTTCTACACGTGGCTATGTCATATTTATACTTAATTAACTCTCATGATATGTACCTAACACGATCGTTTTATTTATGACATAACATCAACTATGTTTCTTATAAGTTATCAACAACAATGTTGTATTTCCCATCATAACTATGGGCTTCATAGTATTAATCATTTTAAAGTCCAATAAAATATTCATAATATAGTAAACCGGAAACATATCTACCTAATTAATTGCGTCAAATAATCATAAATTGTTCATGATAATGAACAAATCAACACGTCACGACAATTGTAGGAATATCATGAAAACATTGACGTAAAACGGTCATTCCCGTTTATCTTTATGAGGAATTTCACTTACAACGTTTATATAAATGATCTGTTACCAATTTGTTATCAACGAGTTGCGGACATTGTGAGGTACGATCATAATAAGTCCTCCTTCACATTATCAGACCGTTGAACTTTGTATGATGCGGTCACGTTTAACTGTCTGACCTTACAACCATTACGCTTTGATCTACATGTGCGGACGCAAATAATAACTATTGATTACTTTATGATTTATATTGAAGTCTACTCGCGCTTGGCCAGCATGGCAGACTATGGTCTTAACCCCGTTCAATGAGAGGGGAGACCTGAGCCCACGGTCATAACGACTTCAATTCAAAAATCACAATGAAACTGGATCCTAAAAATATCCAAATGAAACAACCAATGTGAATGGAGTGGAACTGCGTTTACATACAATCGTGTGTCGATTACCTGACGTGGTTATATTCGGTTTCGTTTTGATAGGATTTATCGTGTCGACTAGCGGACGTTGTGGCGAATCGCTTGACGTCATCGCATTTCGCGACTCGAATCATAGGCATAAGTTAGTTCCTCATTACTATTTTAAGGATCAGGCCTAGTAACGTAAGTAGTGTACTATTTAAAATTAAGGTGTTCGGCCACTCACTTTATCTCTGGAAAGCTTTGCGACCGTGAAATTTTAATGGTACGTGTTAGGTTCCGGGAGATTTTAATATAAAATTTCATGCGACATTTTAATGTTTGCATTCTTCGTTAACCATTCAGGGCAACCATTGCATATTCGTGTAGTATGTAAACCAGATCATCTTTTACTAGCTAGTAATATACACTAGTAATATAGATATCGATTTACGATATTGACGTTTTTTACGACATTGTTATTGCGTGGAGTCCTGGGTTCGATTCTTAGCCGGGGCAGACATTTATGTAACCTTTTTCAATGTAATCGTTGTAAAAAGTTTGGTGTTGCTTTGACAACAGGAGAATATATACACTCGGAATACGTCACTATTACGTAAAAACGACTTCATTAATCGTAACTATGATATTTTTTATGTTCATACCTAACGATTGAGCCAACTCACCACTTACTAGTAAGCGGCCCGCTCCTAGATATCCGCAACACGAAAGATTTGATATTCTGCTGAAAGCGGGGAACCCAATCATTACTATCCAATATATTATAATCATATGACTAGATATTATCCTGGTATATTCGGTATTAGCAATAAGTTCGTTGCATGTAATATGAATACCTACATTGATATTTAATTTTAAAGTTGCTAAGTTTTAAATGTAATGAAAATGAAATAAGCAATAATTCACTCTTCGCTTTTTACCGGATTAGTTAGTAAAGATAAATGTGATAAATTTTTATAACGTTGATAAACATGCACTTGTATTATTAGATATACCTACATATAGTAATCTCTCTATATATTATTATGTGATACAAGTGTACTTTTACATCAATATACCATAATTAAAAACACGGGAGTTACGGGTAACAGTTTGATACACATTTTGAAGTATTTAATGTTACAGTTAACATTTAAAACTTTGTAGTGCTTTCAATGAGTAACGCCAATATCACTTCTAGGTTTTGGACAATTTCATTTTTGAAAGTGGAATGGAGTGCAACATATTAGATATAGTAAAATTGAAAATGATTAGTGTTTATTCGGCAAACTTAAAATAACTTAAAAATATTTACAAATAAGCAGGTATTGGGTATAGACAAGAATTAATAAAAACCGTAGTAATTTATATTGGATTCATATTTAATATTTTCTAATTTCACTAATATTTTCCTTTATATAACAACCTATTTTAAATTTGCCTATATATATTAATGTTACATTCGATAGTTTTACTCATATTTCGTAATGTATAGACGTATAAATGTGGAATAAATGTTTAAAATAATATTTAGAATCTAAGGTAAGGCAATGTAGGCTTTGTCTGCCCTGATTTATTTATGATGAGTTTACTTGGCTATCGGCTAACGAAATCAATAATTATATCTCAACTGTCACAAACTCACTAATCAGAAAACTGCCTTTGATTATTACCAGAAAATAATGTGTATAAACTGTACCTAGGTTGTTGAATCGACAGCGGAAGGGCGACAGCGAGTGGAACGCCGGGCGTTCAATTGAAACAATTGCCAGTCGTGAAAAGAAATCAAGTACAAAGACAAGCAAAAGCGTTTTATATATAGTACCCATTACAATACTCAGTTGTTAGTGCAACAATAGAGTAAAGTTGATTTTGTTCAAAGCGATGGATCCTGTAATCGAGTAGCGAGCGAGTATAAATTATAATCCTGGCCTAAATGAGCGATTGAAAGAGTGAAGAAATAAAAAATCTTGACATGTATAACTTTTCAATTCACTGCAGAAAAAATACAAGTAAGTTTAACTATGGGTACATCGATGATTCTTACCTCCGCGATGTTTAGTTATAATTTTGTATAAGTCGAATATGTCGATTGTATAAGTTTGTGTTTATTACATTAGATTTAGGTACTCATTATTCTCTGAATTTCAATAACAAAATTAAGCAACGAAATTTATGCAAATCCATATTTGGTTTTCTCCTTGCCATTGTTTTAAGCATATGCGTTTTGAAATTACGATATTACATAAAAATTAAGTCATTTGCAATTTATTATTATATCAAATTAAGGCCTGAAAAATACAAATGAATCCCATACGAAATTCTTTTTAATTAAACGCAACAATTTACTCTCATAATTTATAACATATAAAAATTGCATTAATGTGTCTTCAAATCATTTTATGTAAATATTTATTTACTGATTTAATAGTAGTTCTTGTGTGTTCTTAATTATTTTTATTCATCATCATTACAACCCGTAACTGTCCCACTGCTGGGCACGAGTCTCCTCTCACAATGACAGGGGTTAAGGTCATAATTCCTCTCGCTGGCCAAGTGCACTCAGTAGTAGATTTCACACAGTTTCGAAAACCTCAGGTATACTCAGGTAACTCAGGTTTCCTCACCAAGTTTACCTTCACCGAATTAATTTGTAATAGCAAATATTAAAAGGAATATGTATTGTTTCTGAAGAAATAAGTATCTATAAGTCCCCAAGTTTAAATTGTTTCATTATTGTCAACAGTCGGAGTGCACATGACCATGTGTGACAGTTAAACTAAATTCGTGTTGATAGCTTGTTGCGCTAATTTACAGTGTTTTAGAATAACTTTGTCATGGCTATCTACGTTGAGTACATTGAACGATCAAACTAGCTAAATTTAGCTTTAACTATGAACTTAGAAGCGGATTTTTTTAACAAATTTCAATTGAATACGTTGTGAGATGTTAACATTACACATACTTGATTTGCTAGTTCAGTGAATGTGTCATGTTGGTATCTATTCATAATTCCATGACTAACATACTGGCTCAAATGTGATCGATAGACGTTGAGAGCATTTCAGTGTTCAACTAATTGACGTAGTGTGCTAATTTTCAGATAGAGTGAGCGAGAAATAGTTATGATGTTGCATGTAGAGATGCTTGTTGATTTGTTACAACACGACAGGAGCAAACGACAGATGTTCGTAGCCCGATGACGTTCGCAATAGTGGATTCCAAGCGGAAGGGTGGCGGTGTCTTCAATTGGCGCAATTGGCAGTAATTGTGGCCGGAATGTCCGGGCGCGGCGCGGCGCGCGACCCCGCCGGCTTATACTATCATGTTTATTTCCACTCGCTTTTGTTATATGTTATTATATTACAATAGCACTTATTATTGCGCTATAATTTTTCCCGTGAATCGCAATTTTTATTTGTTAATATTTTGTTATCATTTTTTTTTCTAAGTATTTATGATTCCGATTTTAAATATTCAAGTAAATTATTATCTACAGGTACAAGGGGGGTACTGAGTTTGATTTTTGTTTGCTTCTTTGTCTAGCTCCGGTTCTGAAATTGCTGGACTATTGAAAACAAGATGTAAGGTAAACTGACTTCCTGTTCTGTATAGACTGTAAATTGGACTAGCTACGGTAAGTGGTCACAGCTACCCATGGCTATATTCAATAAAGAGGCGTCACCGACGCATTTTTAAATTAATTTACTTTTTATTTTTTTTTGGCTTTTATGTGATTTTATTTACATTTCAAAATATTTTGTCCTGAGTGAAACAATCGCTATGATACCGTGTACTTATGTATGTAGGTACCTATTAAAAAAATTCAAGTTGTCACTCATATGAATATTTTATAATATTGTGTTTAAGAGCATTTGCCAGTTAATAATGCATGTAGTAGTCACGAACGGAGCGCACGCGCAGTGCAGGGCGACGCGGAAGTGTGTGCGACTTCCGCGTTCCGCCATCTTGGCTAACTGCTTGCTAGATTCGCGTCTGCCTGATCTTGCTATTGGATCTCAAAACGTGCTAGCAGTACGTGCTAAAATTAAAATTATGCTGCGTAGACGAAAAGGTAAGAAATCACTCACTTCCTTAAAACTGTTTGAAAATTACTGCTACTCTCATGAGAAGGAAAAGGAAGGAGTTACGATTATTTATTAACAAAAAAGGTGCTTTGGCTAAAATTCTTACCTACATCATATTATTAACTCATTTTAATTTCCTAGAATAAATTTAAATAACGCTGGTTGGCAATTATGATCAACTGTGCAATGAAATTAAGTACTTTACCAAACTTTTAAAAGAAATAGTAAGTATCTATTATACAATCACCATTGAATTCTCACATATCCTGATTTAGTTTTCTTACGCAATGAGGAATGATCTTGTTTTTAACCAAGGGTTTTAGCCAAGGGTAAGCAGGTATCTACAAGTATCAGCTTCACATGAATAAACGACGAATGACTTGTAACGAATTGTAAGAGGAAATATACTTGTTGTCTGGAAGAGATTGCTACTTAAACGATAAATTTGTCTTTTGAGTACCAGTTTATACATACACAAAATTAATTCTATATTTATTAAATATGTTTATTATATTGTAAAACATCGCACTGATTAAGTATCTCTAGCATAGGATGGAATAGTAGGTATGTCTCAAAGCCGATGTCAAAAGGGCGCCAATGGTTACCGTTGATATAATTGGAGGATTCAATTAATTTTAATGTTTTTAACATTTAAAATTATGACTTTAATTCTGAGATTTTATATTTTATGAGTTTCACTGCTGAGGTCGTCTAACAAGAACATAAAAATACAAAGCATATAGGCTAACCTTTGGTTTACCAAACCAAATTTTTTTAGTGTAGTAAAATAAGAATATAACTTTAAACTTCTTCAACTCAAGAAACACTTAAGGAAACGAAGATTACGAATTAATTAAATGGAAGTAGCAATGTCCCTTCGTAAATTCTTAATCAATTTTACTTTCGTTACAGCGCAATTTAAATAATCATGCGACTTTCGGTTGCAAAATAAGGGAATTGCTCGAAATTGCATCGAACTGAAACACCTAACAAGTTAATAAACCAAATGAGCCGGTACTACATTATGTCGTAGTAACAGACTTATAGTAACAGTCGACTGCAGCTATTCCGGTTTTCAAAGCTATCGAAACACCAAGGACTTACCCAATTCAATTTAAGCCGTAGTGTGATGTAAGTGCATTTTATAATATCCGGTAACATTACGTTTTAAAATGTTAACGTTATGTAGTAACTATGTTATAATAACGTCAGAAATTCGACAAGACGAAAATTCTGCAGTCTTAAACCATTCCAGCTTAAGTATTTATATGGAGGCTCCTAGAGCCATTTTGTGATATTGTTTTCCCCTTACCAGTAGTTCCTAATGTTTTCAATATTGTTTTTGTATTAAGGATCTGTTAAGGAACCTAATTTTACCTCCCCGTAAAACTGATCTGTCATTTTATTAAATACCTTTATTTTTACTATCTATCCATTCTGACTATCATTATTACCTCCATAGGATAACTGTTTCATCTTACCGCCATTGGAGTACCGTCTTACCGCCCAAGCTCAAACCTGGACCTTGACGAATTTTTGTACTCGTTTCAAACTTTAAACCAAATTTAGGATTTATTCCAGCATCTTTTTTTATACTAGTAATGCAATAAAAGGGCTATTTCTGCAATATTTTTATCTGATTATTAAGCGAGGACGGAATAATATCAGATGTTAGAGATTATAAAAGCGACTGTCGAATCGACCGATTAAGTTTTATCACTCCTCTTCAGATTTACCTCTCTGTCGTATTTTCAATTTATCAGTTCGATTTTAGCTTGATATTGCCTTATCAAGCTTGCAACTGATCATGCAATCGGTGCACTAATTTATATGAGGCATAATACTGCAACAACGTACTTATGTGAACTGAGCGTACTGGATTCCCTCACCCTCTCTTTCTAATTACGGAATAACTTGGTGGAACAAAAAGAGATGACCCAGTTTCGGGACCGGTCGTGCAAGATCGGGCGCGCACCGTTGCACATATTACGTGTTAGAAGATGAGGTTAGGTATTCATATACAGTATACTGAACGAATGCAATCGGGTAACGGAACCCACCGATGTGAATTTTCTCGCCCTAATAGAGTTTTTGCGTGCCTTTTCCGATATTGCGCGCGCGACGGCACTTATGTAACGGTATGCAATTCCAATTTGACGCTATCAGTATTTTCCGACAAAGTCGGTCAATCATTTCAATGCGATATGACAAATAATGCAATTCTTATAAACACCGTATGTTTTTGAATAATTTATCGTTTTCCCCATCTTGTTTTGTTGATATCAGTGACATATTTATCTTTTTTCTTTGCTACAATAATCAAATTAGTTATCTCAAAGTTAAAATGTAGTTGAAAAGTCTAGCTAATTTTTCCCACTCAGTTTGGGTAAATAACCAGTGAGTGGCATTTGAAGTAATAATTTGTTAATCTAAAAAGCACATTCTAGTTTACCTGTAGCAGTTGTTGCATTTTATTGCCTAAATATAAGTTAGGAAAGTCTAGTTTAAACCTCAGTAATATGGCTATCAAATGATTATCTACTTTTTATCGACCGACTCCTTAAATTATGATTTTTAAATCACAAAATTATAACTACAAAGATTTCAGGTATATGAGTGATAGAAAATTATTACTAATGTATTTATTACATTAGGAATCAATTAGGTTGAACCAATTCAACTAATAATTTTTTGTCATAGCTTTTCCTACTCACACTAGAATAAATATCCGTTAGGTCTCTTGAATAATTTGGGAACTTTGATGTCAAAACGGAAGATAAAAATAGGCATGGTACATATATAATTCGAAAAAAGATTAATTAAATAAAAAATGGCATTCCTTTGTTAAGCGAAATCTGTGTTAATTTTGTCAATGACACCAGTTGTATTCATTGTGTTACATCTCGAATGATACTTCGATGAAGAGGCACTTCTATGAAGAGGGGGAAAGCCTGTGGCAAAATGGTGTGGAGGTGGCGGCAGAGCGGGGTCCAACTTCGGCAACACCGCGTACTACGTAATCCCTCCGCAACGGCACTTCCTGAAGGTGGCGCAAGCGTGCGAATGTCGGCCGTCGAGCATTTCGCGCCACTTTCGTAATTCGTTGCGTGGTGCGACCGGCTGCCTGGCCTGGCCCGCAGGAAGTAAAAGTTCGAAGGTAAGAAAGTAGGTCTCCGCTGTAATTGGCAACGCGCCTGCATACTGATGTCTACAGTATAAATAGGTTGCGGGCACCTGTACCGCGACCACCAGGATGCGGAAAATGTCACTCCGGTAATTAAAGACGAATTAAATCAGGTGTTACAGAACGAACTTCGCACCTAACATATTAGACGTTTCCATCAAAAATTATTAAAAATTATATTCAACGGCATCGTTTCTAAGTAACGTACTCAGAACGATAAACACATCCACACTAGGCATTTGTGGTATTTGTGGAACGATAGCATCTAATCCTCTGTTACATTAGATCATTGTGGGAGCATGACATAAGTTGCGTCGGCACGCCGCCGCAGGCGCAGGCGCCGCGCCACAGCTTTGAACCAATCCGGTGCGTCTTACAACAAACGTAACGCGGGTCGCCGTAAACTAGGCCGCGGATGAAACAACATAGCACGAGACGAGCCGAAACAACGTTTGGGCAATACTCTCTGACCATTGGTTTATTGTGTCTTGTTTATTTGCAAACAATCAGTAAAAGTTGAGCTAAAACTGCCGCCGTTTTCAACGAGATAATATCATTGTAGTATAAATTATATAAACATACACAACTTTGGCAATGAACCTGCTGGTTATGGTGCTGTTGTTATGTGCAGTTACAAGTCAAATTAGTGGCTGTAAAACTTACCTAATCTCTTAGAACTTACCTAATCTCTAATACTAATTTTGAGATAACATTTAAATTTAGGCTGAAATGTGCTATATGAAGGCAGCAAGGAAAAAGTTATCCACACATGTTTACTCAATGCAACGGTACCTTCTATAGTTCCTAAACATACAAAAAAAATGAATTTAGTTTGTATATCCAAAATGGAGTACTTGCAAACAAAACTCTATATTCAACAATTGTAATTACATATTTAGTATGAGGATCCAAATGTGTTTATTTAAAAGACAAGTGATATACTGGTAATTTACATAATTAATAACTTCATTTTGTCTACTATTTTCTAGGTGATATCATCAGAAGAAATTAGAACGTTGAAGAAAAAATAATATGCAAAAAAATTACCTACAATTATAAAAAATGTATTTACCTGTTGTCTATAACATACGACCACCTGTATTGACGCGAACAGTATGCTGTTTACCCGTATCTAATGATTAGAAATAATTTGTTCGATCTATAATAATACGTTGTCGTTGATGTAAACTTACTTCTCTCCAAGTTCTACATTTGGATTAAGAAATTGGGCTGCGTCGCAATAGAGGAAGCGTTGCGTTGATGAGACGCTACCTGCTATCATTTCGTCAGTATGCCGCCCGCTTACAACATCTTGCTGATTCGGCGGTGAAAATTCTAGTCTCTAGCAACAGAAAATCAATTTAAATTATGTTTGGCAGAAACACGATAAGATCAATGCAGACATGTCGTTCAAGTCGTTTCATACATCGAAGTAGCCGCTCCAGATTCCAGGCGCCGAACTTTCGCTTGAGGAAATAAATGAAATGTAATTAACATCAACAGTAAAAATTACTCTTTTACTGGCCACTCACATTACATATAATATGAAATTGTTCTAAGGATATTTACAGCACGCTCGATGCATTTTTAATGACTGCTTGTACATTTCGTTTTCTCAGTTAATTGCAAATCAGAAATCGTCGTTTATCCATCCATATATCAACTTTTAGGATTTTTTTAACGTAGTCTTCTTTTGGCCGTTGCGAGAAATTTCTTACATCATTCTTACCAGTTCTTGTAAACAGGACAAGTTATATGTTTCCAAATGTGATTGACATTCTTCCCTTACCTGCTTTCCGTTCTATTAAAAATTACGAACTAAATAGCCTGCCCATTGCTACTTAAGCTGGATAAGTGTGCTAAACTGTCAGCGATCGCATAAAGTATAACTAGTATAGGTTTCTCAATACCACAATGTATAATAATCGATAATATCATTACATCGCCTACTTATGAGTATGGGGTCTTCAAGAGGCTTTTTTATAGGTTAATGCGTTCAACATCTTATCATCGGGTGATACTGTTATGAAGCATTAATTTATTTTTATGTAAAAAAAAAACTCAACTACATAATGGCAAAACTGTTCCAAATTTCTTGAATCCGACCATTATTAATTTAGGGTTAGTAGCAAACATTGATTATAGCGCGCTGTCAATAATATCTTTTGTCCAATTTTATTACTCCAAATCTGTCAGTGAAAATGTAACGTACGAGAAATTGGTGAAATTAAAACCTTAGTAAAATTGTCAAACTTTTATTACGTACCTATAGCATTAACTGAACTGAATTGAAAATGGAGCGAACATAAGAAACTTTGTTTGACTTCAAAGGAAACCGGAAGCCGGAAACCGGAAACGTGGTAAGGGTTAGACCGGAGACGGCGCCCGTTTCCGGCGGAAGTACGGCGCCAGGAAGGTGGGTAGATGGAGTTGGGTATATAAAGCGCAACCATATTGTCGGAACGTAATCGATAAATCTGTTATGTTTTTCATGCTCGTTATATATCGCTTCCGTCTCCTGTTTACGTCGAATACATCACGCTAAGAACACAGTCAGGTTTGAAACAACGAATTTTTTAATAAAAATTAAATCTACAAATAATTAAGTAGTTATGCTACATCTACATCTTGCTTGACATTTTCAATCATTGCTATTAACATAGGACTGTTGAAGGTTACAACAATTTCTGTATCCGCCTCGATTGTTCGAATCGTTTGCTGGTTATAAAAAGTAAAAAGATGTATAGGTTAAGACAGTATCGTTTGATTATAATCGTGCAACACGAGGAAGGAAACACGTTGATATTTCACGTATCGTCCAGCGGCTCGCGACCGGTTCTGCAAGTGTTATTCCGAAAACGAGATGACTGTGGACTTTCCGGCCACACGTTATTTTTAAACGTTGTGTTGTCTCGCTTGTGTTTCACTTGCGTTGTAGTTCGATAACGTATCATATCCTTTTAGGAAGAGTCTGACAGGAATTTCTATTTGTGATATGATTATTATAATGTGTATCCGAATGAACTGCAGGAAATGTTTCTAATAATTACAAATAGTATTTTTGGGCTAACAGGTCTGTTCTTAAACAATTATTTTACTTACGTAATTTTATTTTAACCGGCTTCAAAACATGCGGGCTGGAGGTTCTGTGTTTATTATTTACCTTTCATTAACCGCCACAACTCCGTTGTTTATGAACTGATTTTGATGAAAATATTTTTAATGTATAGAAGAAGATGACTCGTAGTTCGTCCTCTAAGAATATGGCGGGGATCAGATTATAAATTCCGCAGGTAAAGAGTGGCACCGAATTCAAACAGTTCAGTATGTACCGCATATAATAATATTTCAGTTAAATTAATTTTCGCTTGTGAGTAGGTGTGATTTTCTTGAAATCGCTTTTTTTAAAAGCTTATGATATTTAATTTTCTTAGTATATTACTTAGTATATACTCATCGTGTATAATTTGCATAAACTGTGTAGAATTTGCATAAATGCCACAAAAAGACAATTATTATTTATCATGTCAACATTGATATAGTGATTAAACCTGTGAATACATTTTACGTTCCGTAACGTTATTTTGTGTATTACAATCTGTGATAAAAGAAATAAGTACACTATCATGCATATTACCTTTCATTCCTTCTGTAGTTTACATCGATGTTGTGACCTCCACAAATTCGCATTGAAGCAGCGTCGTGGAGCAGGCTCTAGGCTTCCTCAAGCGAGGAAATCCATACCCTTCAGCTGGTCTTAAATGAGTTGAAGCCAATATTGCATGCCGAAGAAGAAATTACTACAAATTGTCAGTAATCTTTAAGAAAAACCTATATGCTCAACTGAACTACTACACATTGGATTGCCGAAGGATGACAAAAGCTATTTTTTGTTGACGGACATCATTGAAGGTCACAAAGAATCGGTCTAGGCTCAGACGAGCGCAAGCAACAAAAAAAGGCAAAAAAAATATGATATTCATTATGTAGGTAAATAATTATACAGACACGAATTCGCTAAAGGTTTAAAACACATGAATTATTATTAGTAATATTATCAATTAGGAATTGATTTGCGTGTAGATTAGTTGTTATCGCAACGAATAATTTAACAAATACACAAAAGGTATATCAAACAATGAATAAATTAGGTTCAGATCGTTTTTAAAGATGTTTCTTAATAAATTATATTTTACTTCCCTAACTACTTGTATCTATGTAATTTAAGATATTGTGGTTAACTTTGTTTTTGAAAAAAGTCTTCTATGGAAGAAATAGCCAGAAATTAATAGGGATCAAACAGTCCGACTAGAGCTCAATTATTTTATGTTATTCTCCGCACATCCTTTAAACTGAATATTTAGTACGTGTGGTTAAATGGTTGGAATATATTATTATCATTAGATTTAGCGTCATTTGCAGATATGACGCGTTACATTGTTATTAACGACGTCGCGTGCAATGACTTATAGATTTCTTCAAAGTCACGCGACTAATACACGTAATGTCCATGATCACAAGTCACTTGCTGAAACACTTGTTATTTGCACTAGATTTAACTCGACGAATTCACTCTTCACTGATACTATAACTTAATAAAAAATATAATTTTTTTCCAACCATTTTGGAGATTGCACTTGCATATTTTTATTCCCCGTATGTAATTTGTTATTCTATAATATATATATTCTATAATATAATGTGTGTGTGTATGTGTGTGTGTGTCTATTAAGTAAGTAAATTGTAGATCGGTTTCGTTTATAATGTAACGTCGGTGTCATTTATAATGAACAAATAAAGACGTTACTTGTAACAACGTTACAACCTTACATTATATGTAACTATCAAGGATGTGTTTCATCCCGCAAAAAAAAGAGAATGAATAGATCATTCGGAATTGCTCGATTTTTCTATGGTTATTGATATAATGAGAAAATCTGATCATAAATTTATTTTTAACATTGCTAGTATGCAAAATATGAATTAAATATGTCTACTGCTTCTTTCTAAATATCTTGTTATGTTATAGTCAGAACAAAACAATAAATTCAGTATTTAAGTTGATGTTATTCTCATTTATTTGTGCATATTAAGAAGTCGCTGAATATGTATGCGCACGGACAGAAATCTTGATGACCGCTTTAGAGGTCAATGTCAGCTTTGTAACGAATTTTTGAAGCTATCATATTATTTTCTTCCACGTTATTGAGGTTTTCATTTTGTTGCCTCTTTTACAAATTAATAAGTAATTGCTGCTAAATATATTTACCAAGTCAACGTTCAATATTTTTTCCTCTTAGCAATTTATCTTATTTCCGTGTATTCCACTAATACAGACATATTTCCTTTAATGACATTTATACCAATTCAAATTTAAGTTCTTTTAATCATAATAGGTGTCACTGATACACGAACGCAAGTAATTTTTTGCTTCTACTACCGTTTCGGAAAGTTGACTTATAATAGAAAATGATACGGCGAAACAATAACACAATTATTAATCATTACTTAATTATACAAGAGCTAAGATAAGTAAGAGTCTTCATTCCTCCTTAAAATCAAACGAACCTACTCAGATCTCACACCTTGTGACCAGTACCCGAAGGGCAGTGATTTTCGTTGTCTACTTCTACTGCTGTAGAATTGAATCATTGAAATATTTCACTAATCTGTTTATCCAGGCAGGTTTATTCAATGGTATTTCCTAGACTATTATTATTAGTTTCACGAGCGCACCACTAGCAGTGCCTGCGTACTGCAAGAGGCATGCGCGCTCGGCGTGACAGGCGGCCAACCAATTGGTCGAGATTGCGCATTTCCGTCGCGCCGCTTCCGGCCGATAACAGCAAGACCGTGGTAAGTGCCGCTCCACTACGGTCAACGGACTCCGGCATCGAGTACTTGGACACTACAATTCTACCAACCTATAGAACTCGAGACAAACTCTGTCGTTGTCATCTTGTGTCATCCGTTGTCGCTTCTTTATCCGCCATCGCCGCTTTTCTTCTTTCGACAAAAGTAACTAGGATCGTTCGTCTTTAAGTACGCGGAAACGCTTAAGGATGAAGTACTTGTTTACTTCACTTCAACCATAGTTTTATTTATAGATTGGGTAAAGTAAGCAACTATTGGTAATAAGTTCTAGACTGTTAGCTGTTACCCGACAGCGTCATTGAGCGTAAATTAATCATCGTAATACTTTTTAGAGCATTATAAAAAGTATTCTCTCTATGTATAAATATAAATAATCGTCTTAAATTTAGGACCCACGTACATTAGCATCTATACAAAACTTACCTACATGCACATTGATAATATTGAGAACCTCCGTAAACAAGTAAGGTTACACAATATATTTCATTGTAATCTATAATCTTTAGAGAATTTTGTGAGGTTGGGTATATGCGAAAGTAATCTCCGGAACCACACCACCTCTTTGAAAAGTTACTTTTCTATTTAGAAGGCATATTATTAAGGATGCACATAGTCTAACTATTACTACTTTTTCAACTCAAATAAAGTCGGAGTGGTCCCCTAGTACATTATAAAGATCGTATAAAAATTACGTCATTATAATTATGCGTGATTTGTGTAGATATTAGTGACTCATATATATAATTACGTTTTAACACCTTGTTAAATGTAGGTAGGTATATCAGCTATTAATTTTTCCACTCATGTTTTAATCGTCTAAGACATATTAACAACTTCTGATGCGTCAGAAACCAATAATAATCCCTACGTGTTGGTCTGGACAATATTGTCAATATTATCGTCACATATCTTTATACCTTATATATATATATTACCTTGAAATAATTTATAAATATTCTTGAAAATATTGTTCTATTAAGTGAGTGCAGCATAATCTATTAAGTAAGTGCACCATCAATTATTTTGACTTTACTGGTCATTGCGAAACCGTTCCGCTGCTCAACGCTGGGACCGTTAAAACTACTATCACCACGCAAGCACTGATCTTAAAGATTTCTTGAGATAAGTAAACAATAATATTATTATAAACGCTAACACACACACATATCCCCTAACTAGGGTTTTCTCTGTGCGAGTAGCATGGACTTATAAAATAGACAACAAAAACCCATGAACCCAGAACAAATGTTTATTCGTCACATAAATGTCTGCCCAGCCGAGATTAGTACCACAGATTTCGTGTTCCGCAGGCAGAGTCCTCTACCAACAATGCTATTGGGTCGGTAAATGTTTTAAGTACTTAAAGTAACTTCGCTCACGCGAAAAGCATTTAACATATGTATATAACTACAATTATTTACAGCTTCATATAGATGTAACTATAGCTTAAATTACTTAAAGATACCTAAATTTCAAATCGATGCATTATAAAACTTTAATCAAGTCAATAACGTTCTTAAATAATTGTTTAACGGTGACTTTCTTACCATGATGTAGAGAAATCAACATAATTTTTACAGAGACAAAAAAACTTACGTACCACTTACATAATGACATAGTTACTCATAATACAATAAAAATAAGATATTCATATCGCGATTCATCTGCCCTCGTCGTCCTTCACAAGAAGGATCCGGGCGTAAAAGGCCATAGATTGACAATATATTATACGAATATAACATTATTATATACACACAAAGTAAATGAAAAAGTTTTGCTTACGTTTTTCCGCTTCTATATTGATTGCGTGTTTGAAATCATATTTTTAATAAATATTAATGAACTAGTCTTAAATTAGTCTAATACTGGTATTATTAGTAAACTTCTGTCAACGTTTACTAATATTAATGTTATTAATTAGTAATACTTCAAAATATGTTAAGGTAGAACAAGAAACTAAATATTTGTAGCTAAAAATAATGATGCTAAAAATATCTAATAACTTACTGTTTTCTAACATTTGCAATCAAAAATACATCCTAATGTGGATGATCGTTTCTTTGAATGAAAAAAGTTTCAGAAGTAGTTTTAAAATTAATCTTTGATAAATTTTATTTTATAACTATATGTAATATGTTTGATGCGTGTATCAGCAATATTCGTAACTCGGCAACTAGCAATTTATATGAAATCGATGACTTCATCCGTAAACGCATACACCGAGCGCACTGTCTCACATAGTTGCTCGTGTCGCGCTCCAGACAACAAACAAACAAATATATTGATGAAAATTCATTATCATAATTTTGTTTCTCCCTGACCATTACAACTGAAGATTGTGTCTACTAGCCGCAACCGAAGACGACAAGTGTCTTGTTGTATTACGGTGAGTAATATTACTGTCGGCAAAAAATCTATTTCACTTCGCCTTAATCTTGATAACTGCTTATTCAAAAACAAATTCCGGTTTTAAGTAGTATTTTGTCCAGACGTGTAAAAGTTTAAATTATTTTTATTACTAAAAAGTGAAAACTTCTGTTGTTGTTACTGATAACATGTTGCCATAAATTAGTGTTTAATTGATAAAAAAGTATCTGTCGAATTCCACAATTTTAATAAATAAATAGTATTAATTGTAATAATTTTAGAACAAAATGGCCACCCTAGTTAAAGGAAATAGCAGAGAGTGGCGAGGCGCGCAAGCGGAGCGGAAGTGCCGGCCGTTCCCACGGACATTCATCCGTTATTTCACCTCGTCTCTATGCACCGTCACTTTCTTAGGGATTCCACCTACGATCCACGTCGTGCAGTATTATCATGCAATTTGTTTTAATAGCAGAGCACAAGTGGCATACTAGTGACAATGAATAATTTGAATCACAATAGACCTACCGATTCCTCATATTAGTCATACGGTTACCACGTCTTAAAATTATATTACTTGCCACACATAGAAGGCAGTGACAAGAAATAGATAGGTACCTATTTAAAGTGAAATATATTATTATCGCTTTTAAAACTGACAAATACTTGCGAATAATAATAATAAAAGTCATATAACAAGTACAAGTAACTTTAAGAATAATAAATTAATGGAAGTGTTTGTTTATAATCAGATGGCAATAGTTAAGAGTTAAAAAATCACAGCCCACCATAATTACTGCAAACCCACTTAATTGTTACTGTTAGATGCTGCATAGCCTTTGAAGTAATCATGAATATTTTGACATAGCTCAAATTATAATGAGTTGTATTTCTAATAACCTAGCAACTTTTAATTTATTTTATTATAAATCCATGATAATGAAGAAGAGTCATTTCCATAATAATATTTATAGTTTCACAGTCGGTGTGGTGGAAGCGGAAGCAGAAAAGAAGATTCCCGAACCGGTACGACAGCCGAAGGTGGAAGAGGAAACCGATGCGGATGTAAATGTAAACGGAAATCAAAACACAGCGTAATTTGACACGTCATTGGTATTGTTTTACAAAATGATTACGCATAAAAAATACTTGTAAAATAAACTATTTCCTGCTTGAAGAAACCACGAGATAAACGTACTTCGGTGCAATCTTATTGTTATACACTTGTTTACGTAACAATATTATGAAAACCTACGTAACTTAATACGATAAACTTAGTATATACTCAGTGTCATAATAGTAACGGATCATTCGTTCACGGTGCACACGCGACGGTCGATAATGTACATCAAATTAAATCTTTACAATCGACAAGAATGAATTTGATAACAAAGAAGTCGTGCATATCTATCACTGCTAATTACAATTTGTTATTTCAAGCTAACGATACAGTAATTCGCTTTTCTATATTGGCGTCTAGTTTTACTGGTGACATCGGGTAGTCTCCCGGTGATGGCACAATAATATTTACACGTGTATCTACTATGATTTATTTACTTGTGTATTAGACGCTGGGGTGTAATTAGTGGCTCATCATCGCATGTCCTGTCTTTTGAACGTGTCTAATAATCAGTATCGGATAATTTACGCATTGACGGTGGCAACGCGTAATGTAATAACCGATGTAGACCAACTGTTTACACAATAGTTGGTCACGTCTTGGGCGTCTTGAAACGTTGATGCTGAGTCAATGTCGTTGTTTAAAAATTGCGTTGTTATCGCAGCTAACTAGACATGGGTGACTTTCTAAAGAAGCGATAACTCCAGCTCAACTCCCAATTTACGTGTGCGAGTGAGGACCCGAACTGGTTCACAGATCAGTTCAATTTACGCGTTACGCTTTGCGTATAGTATGCGAAAGGGGAGCCATTTTATGAGTCGTGAGCAACTTCATTACACTTGAGTTGCAGCTCAACAATTCAGTTCTATTTCAATCTGATCCGAATATTTGAACCAGTTCCGAAAATCGTACATCATTATAGCTCACCCACAGTACGTCTAGCTGATCTCATTGTTTAGTCTACTTCAAAGATTAGTAAATGTACAGTACAAGAAGGTACGTGTAGTATATGCTGAACAGTTCCATACAATTCAACTATTGTTGCTGTATATTCGACGCGTTATTTGCCAATAATAACTGGATCTGAAACGCTTAGAAAAAACATTTAGTAGTTATAAATATATTTATCTGTCTATAGTGATTTAGGAATCGACTTTTAACCCATTGTTACTTTGACAACACCTGTAGGGCCTATACACTCGTAGTTTAAGATATCCTATTGAATTAATGAAGAAAGTTGTAAGTTCATATCTACTTTTGATTTTTTTATTAAGTTCGATATAATGTGGTAAAACTAAACGCCAAATTTAAAAATCTAATTTTCTTTTTTAACGTTTATAACCGTTTTTTAATATCTAATCTCTGTTCTTAGGATAGTTATGATCTGTCGGTTTATTAAGTGGATACTATATAATCCTCATGGGATTTACAGTCTATTTTAATGTATTTCGGGAAACGTCGTGTTAGACACTGGTACGCCTAGGAAGTATATTTCTTACTGCTATTTTCCAATGTACCTACTCTATATTTTTCTATTTTTAGACGTCAATTGAACACGAAGATTGGCTAAAGACGTTATTAGTATAACACGGTGTACCTATTACGAAATTCAAATGGTACGGTGAAAGCCAAGCAAAAGTTGATTTGTGCGTGGTAGGTTGCACCGGTTGTTGAGCCGCCGCCGCGCCTTGACGCGTGACGGTACTAACTCCCGAGGGAGCGGAAGTCTTGCGCGCTTCCGTCTGCGCACCGCCCGGAGATCCGCTCGACACATCCCTAGCTGGTAATAACTAAGGAAGGATGTTCGTTGAAATAACTTACATGCGTTCATAACCATAAACTCCACCAATCTATCAATAAATGATAATAATGATAATAAATAATAAGGTGACTTCGTTTAAATAATTTAGTAATTGTGAGTAATTTCGTCAGCCTGATATAAATATTTTATCGGAATCACTTGGAGTAGTACAAATGGTGGCTCTGTTCAGTTCTCTTAGCTTTGATTCCATACTGTTTTGGTATTACGCATCAAGTAATGACGGAATTGGATTTATTTATTTATTTGTGCATTAGCGGTCTGTAACAACTTCTTTTAGGTTGAACAATTATATTGATTTATACATATACATACAATATATAGCTTATGTTATCCGGAACGTAACGAATCCGATCGTTATGTATCTTAAAAATGGTAACAGAATTTTTCTAATAGGTGTCGTGGTTCCAGAGATTAACTTCTGCATATACACGAACTCGATTAGTATTGATTTTACGGAGATCTCGAGGGATACCTATTGTTCCTATTAGAGGTCGGTGATTGCAACTCTCTAGCATTGTTAGCTGTCAGTTATCAGTTTTTGGCACAGAATCTTCGTGAGGTTTATTTACACATTTACGTTGGTATAAACTAAAGTTAAATATTTCAAATATGAGTTCACCCGTAAGAGGTACAGGAAATGAACTAATCAGTTATATTCCCCCCATTATTTACAATAATCTGCGAGAGAAAATTGAACCAGAGGAGGTAGGTATTACATGTGATTATTGTGTACAAAAGTGAGTTGAGCGACTAGTCAGTCCTGTGTAGTCCACAGGGAACATCCGAGTAGTATTGAAAATAAAATATCAGAACTTCTTTAAATAATAATTTAGTAGTATCACCGTTTAAGATTTATAAGTCTAGGTACTTATCTTGTTTTGTAATTCTTTAAGAATAGAACATGTTTTCAAAA
The DNA here is from genome assembly GCA_003671415.1 of Megathymus violae. Taxonomy (NCBI): domain Eukaryota; kingdom Metazoa; phylum Arthropoda; class Insecta; order Lepidoptera; family Hesperiidae; genus Megathymus; species Megathymus violae. Next base: position 4,987,987 of record PDGT01000010.1, read on the forward strand.
GAGATACAATTCCATTAAAGTTTACCGTAAATTTAATATAGCATCGAAAATGTAGTTATTGTTTTAAATATAAAAATGATAGAATAGAAAACATAGAATACATAGAAAACATAGAATAGATATGAGAAGTTTATTTAAAGCAACTCAAAATTCAATTAAATCCAATCCAAAATTTAATTATAAGGTAATGTGATTTGTTGAACAGGTTCCTATAGATGAAATATTGAAATATCAAAAAAATGAGGCTGAATCTAAAGAAGCAAGGAATTCGATGTTACCTTCTGATTCACTTTTTCCGGTTCCACGATATCCTTTATCGATTGAATGGTCGCCAAGCGTAATCTTCTTTGAAATCGACAATACCTTTATTTTACAAAAAATAAGGTCAGTATAAATGTCTAAATGTTCATAAAGTATTATTTTTATTTAATTTTTTGATATTTCCAATTGAACTGTGTGATAGAATAAAGATCGTTTGAAAATTGATTTCTAATTATTGTTTAAAAATAAAGTAACTACAGTACTTTTGAAGATTGTTAAGGGTTAAATAAGTCAAATTCGAATTATTTTTGTTCGATTTTTCAATGACTTCAAGGTACTGATGAGGTAAAGCTGAGTAAACATAAGTAAAGGTACAACGCATGTTACTGTCCTCTATACATATTTCTTCAATGGTTTAAGGTTATTGCGTATCAAACCTTTGTACTTATTTATACCTCGGGTTTTCATTATCAGTATCATCATCAGTATGAGGTGGAGGACACGAACTGTCGTGTCCGTATTCGCACCGGAATGGTTCGTAACTCTTATACTCTTACGTTACTCTATGAATACAACTTAGAGCTCTAAATATATTATCTAATATATAAATCTTAAGAGGAAATTTGTCATTCTTTAATATCAGTAAGCAGTGTGTATTAAAAAAATAAATCCATAAGATAAGTTACATACCTGTGGCGCAATGGGTTGACCGAAAATCACATTTATCGGTACCAATTAACCAAGATATGTGGATGCAAAAACTGTCAAAGTCAAACATTCTAATTCCTTCAGTCGAATTAGAACCTGTATTTTTATATACCTATGTAAACTAGCGACCCTTCAAGGCTACGCACGGACATAATTATAAATGAAGAAAATGAGAAACGCATTTGGAAAAAATATTAAGTATGTTTGTTGTATAACAAGTCTCTATATGGTTTAAAGTTATGCTTTGTCTATCTGTCAGTCACTCGGTTCGGCGGGAAATGATTTTTCCAACTGGATATTTCATTGAAAAATTGTCAAATTTAATATCATATTTCTTTATTGAGATTTTCCTACAAAAAATCATAGAAATATCATACTTCTGGTAGATTTTCCGAAAATTTTATTTCATACAAACATCTTGAAAAGGTCTTAGAGGAGACCTACGACTAACTGTGGACGTCCAACGGTTAACCAACGGTGAATTTTCATATATATGTATTGGAAATTGTCTCCCGCTTCGATGAAGGATAACTATGGGGACATCTGCATTTTTGCAAAAAAAGCGATAGATCTGCGTCTTCAAGGAGTCTATATCACAGCAGTGAGAAAACACCGATGTAGGAAGCTTCATATGTAACTTTTATGAGTGTATGAAGAAGGCATGAAAAATTTCATCCTCATGTTTTTCAAGTGTGGTACGGATCTAAATAATCGCGACTACGGTCTCGAACCCTTTTATTCCAAGACCACATTCGGCCAGCATTGAAACAATTATGAATGATAATTATGAGAAATACGTAGAAATAATGACTAAGCTATTATTGAATTCATTCATTTTACTTACAGAATTTGGAATGCGTGTTCCCGTTCAATATACATTGCATGTTGTGGTCTTTGGGGCGACACTGCGCGTCTAGGCGCGAAATGGCGGTGCTACCCTCGAACACGCTGTCTCGTGTCCCCAGGGCTCACCGCAGACCTGTTCATCCAAGCCACACCTAAGGGACAAAGCCCCGTTTCTTCGACGCAAATAGCTATCCAACTAGCTGCAGCACATAAAAGAGATCCCGTTGTTGGGTACTTCGTAGTACCCGTAATTGTAAAGTTTCATAATTACCTCAAGCCCTGTTTAGGCGAAGCAGAAGCTTCCAATATCAGTACAGTGATGTAATATATATTCGTATTATTTAAACGAGAAATGTACATATACTCCGTTTTAATACATTGTCTTAAACTAAACTAAACTAAAATACGACTTGTTCTAAAAATCGTAAATTTTCATTTTTTTTTAATGTTTGAATTAGGTCTAACCGTCTCGATTTGTCAATTAACATATACGATTCGATTTCTATCAAAAACTGCTTCAAATTTATCATAATATGATAAAAAAAGCTCTCAAACGAAAAAACGAAATATCATCAGAATTCATTTGCATAGTTAAAAAGAACCACAACAATTTTACATATTAAAGCGCTAGTTTATCTTTGAATGATTTATATTGGATAGAATGATTACTTGAATAAAAGGACAATTTTTTTACTGAATAAGACAAGTAAAAAACGTACTATATACAAAAAACATTTATCTGCGCGTTGACGAACGTCAAAATGTTAGGTATTGTTGAAATATAAAATCAAAGTTAAAATGCAATATATACTTCTAGTTAGATAATCGTCCTTATTTTGTTATATTTTAAACGCTTAGAAGTGGTCAGCAGTAAGTTTAAAAAATATTGGTTTATAAATTACTATAGGATTTTAATATTTAATTTTATTTTCACATTTTTTGTCGATCCGTATCTGACCATCGTATGGACTCGGCCTATACACCTCTATGTTATAGTTCATATTTCTAATTGTAACTGTAATTAATATATTAATCTGTGTAAAATTTACTTTATATTTCGTATGTTATGAAAACACGTTTGATATATACATCTTTTAGGTAATTTTTTACAGGATTGTTTCATTAAAATCACTACACGACCGTATCCCGTAAACAACATCTGTGTGTAATATAAGTCCGACTGCTCGTACATAATCAAGTGTATAATTCACTCTACGAAATTACGAAGCCTTAGTACTTGGTCTCCGGTCGGCGGTTGATAACATTGGAAGAAATTTATTTATTCAGTCTTTATTCGTCCGTTTCGCTGGACTTTTAGTATAGATCTCTCTAATATGTTTAGTGTAGGTATTTAACATAAAATAATATATAACATAATATTTAACATAAAATGTGATTGTATTACGCTATTTAATAATAAATAAATAATAATTAATTCTATTAATCATGACATTGTAACGTGGTGAAATCTGGGACATATATATACATATATAAAATTTTTAAAGTATTTCTGAAACTGATATCCATAAAAAAATATATCAGCATGAGGCGCCGAGCAAAAACGGGTTAATATTGTTCTGGTGCTGGTAAGCTTTGTAAACGTAACTATTGAGTTTTCTAAACGAAGCGACAAAGGGTTACTAGTTATAACTATACTTGTTACATATGATTAGAAATAAACTAGATGATGAGATGGGTTTTACCGATCAGTTGATTTTCCAGGTAATCGGTTTTAAAATTGCCTGATACGTGACTTAAATGTGTTACAAGGTCATTAACAAAGGTATACCAGCCTACAAAGAATCGGGGAAGCTGGTTTTTAACTGTTTCTCTAAAACTGCAACCGAAGTATGTTAAACATTTCACGGTTCTTACAAAATGAGTGGTAACTAGTCGAGCAGGTCACAAACTGCGTTACCTTCAAACACGAGTACCTTCAGAGTTAAACAGTCGTGCAGAGGCTAGAGATATCAAATAGGGTGGACCTGGCACCATGACATCATCCGTCGTTCATTACATTAGTCAGAAAGCACACAAGGATGATGGAGCCCCTTTTACAAACACGCAAGCTAATATGAAAGTAGGCGACTTATATAAACAAGAAATTACAAACACAACAACAACAGCAAAAGCTCCTATAGTTCATCACTTACAATTAGTAGTCACTTATAAAGAGTAGTTGTGGAAACGCAAAATGTTATTCATAAGTGTGTTGAAATAAAAACTTAAATGACTATGAATTGAAATTTATCGTACAACTAATAATAATAATAACTGGGTTTCGCTTAACTTCATAAAACCTACGTCTTACGTTTAGAAATAGCACTCGTAATGTTTTTGGAATTGTTTTTGTTATTTTTGTTAATTAGAATCATATTAACTTTATTTACTGCTCTCTTAGTAGAATGTCCCATATTAATTTTATTTCCTATTCCACGGGAACAGCTCCATTTCCCGGGATAAAATGCCCTAGATTTTGACCCATAATACAATCTACATCGATAACACGGCCTGCCTACATTAAAATTCCAACAAATATTCTATGTAAAGATCCGACCCCGTTGCAGTTTTATTATTAGTATAGGTATAGATAATAAATAAATTGAACTGGATATCTATTCTATTTGGGTTAACTTGGTCAAGATATCCCCAAAATGGCCGACTATAAATGTAGCTTAAATTGCGTATTATTATTTATTACATTGTTATGTTCGGATTAATTAATCATGAATAAATAATTTCTTGGGTTGTTCAAACAAAATATTAATATGGAAAATTAATAATTTCTGTCTCTTCTATGTTTATTATGAATGCCGAATAACAAGCCCACTTTTTGCCGTCCATGATATGTACCGGATGGTCTGTTCAGACCGTTATATTTCCCTATTTATATAATATCTGAAAAATCTTTGTTAAGCTGATATTGATATGGACATGATGTGCAATAAATTCAAGTAGCTGACGTAGTTCTAAAAACAAAGTCTCGTGAATATTGAAATATCAATTGAATTGGACAGCAACCTTACACACCTATCCGAGCAGGGTCCATGTATTGCGTATCTATTTCTTACTACCGATTAGATAATGAAAACAAAACTCATATTAGCGAGTTTTGCTGGAGATGATGATGATTTAGAGTTGGGATTGTCTTGGGTGTATATAAAATGAATAATTGGAACGTTACAAGGTTTGTCGATCGAAAGAATGTCCGTGGCACATTCTCCCGTATTTTAAACCGCGTTCCTTGGCTCGTAACGATGTAATTTTCATGGTCCTCCAAATAAAAAACGTGAATAGTACGTCTCGCAATGGTACGCAAGAAATAGATTTTACGGGAGCGCGCGCCGCGATATTTACGCGTGTTTACACTTTAGACGGTTTTATAGGAACAACGACACCGCCACTGCACACTGTTAGTATTAAAACATAGTACAATAAGATCATATTTTTTATAATTATATACTACAATTAATATAATTATATAATACAATGTCGGTCACTGGCTCGGGAGTCTGAGTTGAAATCCTGCACATATGTATATCAGTTTAAAAAATAAAAATTGTCATTGGTTTTAGTGAAGGAAAACATCGAGATAACCAGCGTACTTGATATTTCTCCGTAAAGTCATCGAAGGTGTGTGAAATCCGCCAATCCGCACTTGGCTAGCGTTTACCCCTCACGCTGTGAGAGGAGACTTAGCCCAACAGTATATCCAGGAGCTGCAATAACATCTTTTATTAATATAGTTTATATATTATATACATATCATAATAATTATTAGCCTGCTTTACATTTAAGACATAACCATGCAGCTCTGGATCTTTGGTGACAAATGTGCAGTTGTGACATATTGTCTTTGGTTTCTTTTATATCCGACCTTTTTATCGAACGGAACATTGAGCATAAGTGCAAACGGGAGACAAGCTGATAAATGAACATTAATTCCCATGATCATCTGTTATGTCGCAAACAAACATTAGTTCTTAAGAGATACTAAGTTTGCTTTGTCGCTTTCCTTCGAAAAAGGTAATGTTAACCTTTCGAAATCGAACAATATACTCACATCCAAACATTATTCATCGTTTTTATCAGTCGGCTCATGTTTACACATTTTATTATTTAGCTATCATATTTTAGAGTTAATGAAATTGGAAACATTTATATATTGCAATAAATATAAAGAAAACACCTAAATATTAGATATGCCTAACTTCCATAATCAGTTTTAGATGTCTGTTATCCTGCGGGCAAAAATCAATTTTTCTTCGTCCGGGGTACGAAGTATTTTAATAATTACTCATAATATAGGTTATAGACTAGTATAATAAATTTCAAATAAATCTAGTCAGTGGTTTTCGTGTGGTATCTTTAGTTACAGGTAGACACACATACAAAAATTAAATAAAATATTTTTAGCCTCTAATATATCCATAATAAAGCCTAAAATGTATAACATTTTCAAAAAATCATTTAACTTACAGGTCCGGCTGAGTTACTGTTCCGATTGAACAATTATATATACTTATATAAATAAGATAGCCTATGTCCATCCAGAATAATGTACTTTATAATAGTAAAAGATATATTTTCAAATGGGTGCCATGGTTGCAGAGATTACCCTCCGCATACACACAAACTCACAAAATTAGCAATTTATAATATTTAGTATAAATTAGTATAACATAGTTTAATTATATTATTAATTAATAAATTGCTTTACATTCGTTACTGACATTAACTTTAAGTTACTGCTAAATGTTAATTAATTTTTTTATCATCTTTAGAAAGAAACAAGCATTTGACCCGGTCCATAAACTTCCTATTCTCAACTATCGAACTATTGACTTTTTATGTCGTATGTATTTTTAAATGTTTCATTTTGATTTATGACAGTTGAATTCTTTCAAAGTAGGTATACGAGATTTTTATGAATTTATTTAAATATTTCTTCATATTACTCGACAAAATGTATTTCAAAACAAGGAAGTAATTTAACAAGTTGTCCTAATTTATAAAAATCGTAAGTCCACATCATGGAATCATTGTATTTTAATTATAGCTGTAACCTAGTTTACATTCTACAACTCCTAGGCACCTACTCTAGAAATTTATTGTACCTATACCAACAACTCCTTATGGTGCTTTTCTGTCAACCAAGATCGAATTTCTTTCTACAAAGTAAATCTTTAACTGTGATCGCCTCAGAGAAAAACTTAAGTAGGTATAT